>JAUYWI010052723.1:0-17729 GCA_034780595.1 Parotoplana pacifica
TAAATATACTCGTCGGCTGCGCCGACTCGGTATATTAGCGTTTAACTCCTGATAACAGGTAGTTATCCTATACTTAACAACCAATAAATATCGACTTTTCAGAAAATCAATGATACTACAACCTACATAACTGTGTTGGGTATCTTTGGCCATAGACATTGAACTGCTGGATGGCTGCATAAAACTAGCATTGGATGCTAATAGAAATTTGATTTTTCGAAATTCATTATTGTGGTTAATAGAGTTTTGTCGAAAAAATGTATGCCAATAAGGGCATCTGATCAGATAATCTATTACTGAATGGCAAAGCCGATAGTTTGCTCTAGTACATTTTTTGGTGCAATGCCTGCTACTCGGAGGCATCTGTGCAAGATCCTATTAGAGCTATAAGGCTGTGTGCGACAGCAAATGTCATTAGGGTAATAAGAGACCCCAAGTTGTGTGTGTGATCTTTGCAGGCCACACATGTTACCAGTATGTAACTTTGTCGCCGCAGCACAGTCCCGACGACCGGAAATTACGACAATTGTTTAGTTGGTGGATCACCTAGTCACTTATAAGTGACTAGGTGATCCACCAACTAAAAGATTGTCGTAATTATCAGGTGAGCCAGCGGTAGGTTGCCATGTCTCATTTTTGCGAGAACTTTAAAACCCTGTTTACCTTCTGGGTGTAACAAAAAGAACTGAACTTCATACCCGAGGAACTGGTTCCGATTTGTTACCAATTGTTGCTATCGTTTCTTTAATGCTACATATATTGATAGTTATACGGTAGGAATTTGACAACAGATCACTACAAACATTGGACGGCAACTTCTTGACGCATATTAAAGTAGGTGACCCTATAATAAATGCACAGAACTACAGAATAACGCCACCGAAATTAAATATTATGTATAATCTTAATTTTAAAACACCAAAGTTATTATGATGATAGAAATTATGAAGTTTTGACTTAAAGGAGTGTAAAAAATGGCTTCAACTTTTCAATAAAATTGAAACTGTAATCATCTGCATTTTTTTATTTTACATAAGATGAAATTTGGGGATAAAAAAACGAGAGTAGTTAAAAGTCATGGAACAAACCAGTCAGAAATTAAACATCGAAGTCATTTATAAATGCAACAATTACATATCCTCAGATACCAGAAGGTTAATGGTTAACATCCATATCCTCTTAGTTCATCAAAAGGATCCCAAGTGGAACCGAACCTACTACATGATTCAAATATTACACCCAGTTGAATCCCACAAACAAAACACAACTGTGAAATTCTTTTATTAGGAATCTTGAGCATTTGGCCATTTTCAAAATTTGTGTATGATTTATATTATTGGTTCTTATTCAGCTAGACGGAAATTAGTTAATGGAAAAGTTAAATACATAAATATTATGGGACGTGCGATTATGTTTATTATTGAATGCTAATAATAAGTAACTAGGTGACTTCTGTAGTGTATGTTGCTATCAAAATTAACACTAATTAATTGCAATACTTAATTTATGGTTGGTCTTAGTAACAGGATTAAGAATTTGCCTAGATAACAATTAGTTCAGAAAAAAAGTGTTTTTTTTCTACACCATTAAAAGGGTTATTTAGTATCTTAAAAGTAATAGGTATAAAGTGAAGGCACTACAGCTCACATAGTTTTACTACAGTTTGGTTTAACCATGTAATTGTTTGGGTGGTAGGTGTAATAATTTCCTTTCTAATAAACAACTCAAAATCATTATACCTAAACTATTAGGCGCGTATCTCTGAGAGTACTTAGAAGTTATTGTTTATATTACAAAAAAGTTTGATCTCTGTATTTTATGTATTTGACACTAACATTGAAAACAGTTGATCTGATTGGTAGCCGCGGTTGGATAGTTGTCTTAGTTACGGTAGGTAATATACTTTGTGTGAGCTGCCAACTGCAGGTCATTTAAAGGCGTTTATATTTTCGGATTGTGGTGAACCGTGCTGATTGTGGTATTTTTTAGCTCGATATTCATAAGGATATCTCCTAAATGAGTGATATCAATTTGAATTCTATAGTACAGCGAAGCTTAGGCGATGTAAGTAATTATTTTTGAAATTAAAATCAAGGATAGGTTTAATTGGGAAATAGCTTTTTTAAGAGCACACCTATATAGAAAAAAAGATATGAAATTTATTTGAAACTATTTTAAAAGTTTTATTTTGTACAAATTTTATTTAAAAAAACAATTGAATAACGTATTGAGGATTTCTTGGTTTTGCTAACGTAAAGGTATTGTTTTAGATACATTGTGAATAATTAAAAGTTTCCGCATTAATTAATTGTTTAAACTAGATGGAAAAGTGTATGTCTTACGAGAATGGAGATTCTAGCGAAGATACTGGAACCCGGGCTGGTTTGCAGCAACAAATTCAGGATTTGAGACGGCGTCAAGAAGACGAACAAGCTGCATATAAAAGACGTTTGAACGCTTATCAAGAGGGGCAGACCAGGCAAGCTCAGTTGGTTCAAAAACTACAAGCTAAGGTGAATATTATCTTTTGATTCATTTACTGTTGAATAGTTTTCATATTTGTTTTAGAAATATCTTTCAAAGATGTATTTCGGTTAGATAATGTGAGGGCGTGTAGTCGTAACGTCGCTGATTCGGTAATAAATAACATTCCCAGTTGTTACTTAGTTAGGTCACCACCGTGTTATGAATATCGGCCATTGTAATGTGTTTTATGAATTATCCCATATTTAAAGATGGATAACTTTTGAAAGATGTGTGTATTTTACAGAAATATCTTTATACAAAATATATTGTTAGACTAGTTCTATATTTTTCTTTAAAGAAACACATTTCTATCAATTCATAGTGCCTTTTTGCATTATTTAGAAAAAAATTCATTGTGGCAAATTATATTGAATAGTTTATAGTTTTTCATTTATACACATTTTTTGGCGAAAGCGTTTTCTTCATACTCCTTGTTATAGGACAATTTGAGTGGATATCCCTACTGAGAAAGGAAGCACAAGTGAAATTGACAAAGGCAATAGAAAAATTGATTCTTGGTTTTTTTTAGTGGAACATTATATTATTACCATTAGACACTGAAAAGTATAATTATTTTCGTTTTAACCTTTTTACTTTTAATCACAGGTTTTGCAATACAAAAAGAGATGCAGCGAATTGGAGGCAAAATGCCAGATCTTAGAAGGGGACGTCAATCGAGCACGAAAGGTGAGTCTGACCATTTCCCTAATAAATTTATAGATTTTAAAACAATCGATAAATTCTATCTTTAGGTTCCAAAAATTATCAGCATAAAGTATGATATATGTGTTACAGGCATTTAGTGAAACTAGGCACTACACATAATGCCTAAAAATCAGTCAATTAATTTTGAAATAGCATTAGGTTTAGTTTTTGTTTGTAGTAGATCTAGATGTCTACTAAAATAATAAAAACTAAACCTAGCACTACTGTAACCTAAGAAACATCTCAGTTGGGCCAAACTCATTGAAATTTTGAACAGGCTATTTCACCAAATGCCTGTAACATATATAAAAGTTCGTTATATGAGTAATACCAAGTGCCAGCAAATAAAGGGTGTTTCAAAGATGTGTGCCAAAGTTTATTATAATAGTAAACAGTATTATGCAGATTTGGCATGTGCTCAAGAAACACCTTGTTGTAGTTATTGATACATGATCTTGTTAGAATTAGTAGTGTATTTTTCTAACAATTCACATGCTCATGCTCCTAGTTTGTAGGTGTATTAGTGCTGATACACAGTGTTTTAACTTATATGGCGCTGTACAATTTTAAGGAAGTGAAGTTGATGCATCTATTGACGGGGCATTATTGTGATATCCGTTTTTATAAACTTCCTTACAGTTGTGTAGTATGTAGTCAGTTTCATAAATATGTTAAATGTTTATTCCTCTTTCTGAACAAAATGTCTTATTGATTTTTAAAGCTATATGATCATTTTGTTTTCAGTCTCCAACTACACTTGATGCGGTAACAAATATATTTTAGTCATGTGATCATAGTTTTAGTTTTAAATGTTAGATTATATCTCTGTCAGATAAGTTCATTTATTCCGCTGTTTGGCATTTTCTGTTGTACCTTTTGTTATTAGACATAGTTGATTGTTACCTTGTTGTGTTGTTATTTTTCTAAATTCAAAATTTATTTAACAAAACGTTGTAAATTGTAAATGATGAATCAAATAGTTATCTTGTTATTGGAGTTTGGTATATTTCTAAAGTTTATTTTGGCTTCTCGTTGGTTGATTTCTTTTAGACTGTTTCCGAAACTTTTGAGTCCGATGCTGTGGAATTGGAGAACACTCTAATCAAACTAGAGGAAGAACAACAAAGGTAAATAAATTTGACAATGAAGAATTAATTGGTTAGGTGTACTATTTATGCAGCCCTCCCCCGACCACGAGGAACACTGGGCCCCGTTATCTGATCATTCTCACAATTCACTGAGAGAATGAGAATGACTAAATACGAAAGTAGACCAGCGTTGGAAAATATAGAGAGCACGTCGTCTAGTTGGTGTTACTATGAAATTCATTTTATTTGAGTAGGGCCTCCAGTCTGCAGCATGTCAACAACATGCTCAGAGAACAGTTGGACCAAGCCACCTCGGCCAACCAAACGTTGAGTACCGATCTGTCGAAAATGACGGAAGAGTACAATCGGGTGCGAGACGAGTTAGATCGACGCGAGAGCGACTGGCGTGAGGAAGAGCGCTGTTTCAATGACTATTTCTCTGCCGAGCATAGCCGTTTGCTGGCCCTCTGGCGGTCCGTTGTGGACTTTAGACGCCAGTTCAATGAGGTCAAAATGCAGACGGAGCGCGACCTGGGCCAGATGAAAGGCGAGGTGACCCGTGCTGCTCGTGGAATGCACGCGGCTTGTCTCAATCTCAGTTCCAACATTCGAGCCGCCGATGCTCAAATGCAGGTAGTTGATTGTGGATATTGTTATTGTTTTTTTATGGAAATGCAACTTCAGCAATTTTCCTCTCTTTTATACTTTACTATGAAATATACGAAATTTTATATTGCTCAGGCAATGATTATGCCTGGCTGATGAGGCCTAACAAGGCCGAAACAGCTGTCCTGGGCCATCATTTGCAAGTAGTATAAATAAGTAGTATATTTTAATCAAAGTGTACCTGTTTTTTTATTATTGCTTTTAACATATTACTAACATCGATATTTTGAAAAAGAATTTTTTTATTAAACTGCCGCCCTTATTCCATGCGTACTGTCTATCCAAATACATTTAATATTACTTACCTTGTTTTTATATGTCCGATAAATAATTTATTTTAGATGACCTTAGATCGGGAACATAATGAGCGTATGAGTGTCGAAGGGCAGCTGAAGGACAAGGTTAGAGAATTGTGTGACTTACAAACGCGCTATGATGCTGGCACATCTGAATTGTCTAACCGACTTCAAACTCTTCAAGATGCCCACGAGCGTCTACGTTCGGAGGCCCGAGAGCAAGAAAAGACCTTGACTGCGCTGCAGAGAATGAGAGTGGGCGCGGCCGGAGACCTTGAGAAGGGAGAAGCTGCCCAGCGAGCCCTGGTGGAGGACACGGAGGCGATGCATACAGCACTTCGAGACATTGCAAATACTGTGATTGGAGATGCGGATGCACAGGTAAGAGGCATATTCGATTGGGATTTATTGGAAATTATATTTTGCTCAAAAACGTTCTGTAAATGGTTTGAGTAGTAAGCACAACTAATTATTTTTCTGGAAAGAAGAGTTTTCAAATTTTCCATTTATAATTAAACTGAAATTTGGTAACAGAAAAATTAATCGGTAATTGTTTTTTAGAATTTTGAAAATTGATAGTGGCGAGTCCCCCTTTTAACTTGACGTCATTTTTGGCTATCTAGAATCTCGTGAAGGAATAAAGTCACTCTCATTTTAAAAATTTCAGACAATAATCTTTATTGCTCAAAATGGAGAGTACTTATGAAATAAAATTTCCAACAGATGGCTCGCGATTTTGTGTTTGAGTTTTGATATCCTCAGTCATGGGGCTAAACAACATTGTAAAAATGTTATTTTTGAGAACTATTTTACTATTTACACTTCAGATATTGTTTCATAAAAAAGAATAACGTCAGCGCAACCACCAGAAAATGATGATGTTCCTTCATCAAAGGTTGCAATTCAAATTATCTACACTGCTTTGGATTTCATTTTCAAATATCAAACTGAAACGTTTTTAGTCCAATTAGGGGCGAACCTTTGTTTCTGAAGCACCTAGAACCAGTTGTAGATAACTTTGTTGGATGCAAAATGTCCCTATTCCGATTTTGTCAGAGATTATTCAATTTTAAAATGTCATTATTTTAATAAAACACATAGGAAATTTGTGCTTTTCAAATAACTTGTATTGCAATTTTTCTCAGATGGCTGAAGAAGAAGGATTTGTGACGACCAGAACTTCAAGTCCTATGGGTCGTGGTCGTAGTCCTCGTCGCCAGAGAAACTTCTCACCCTGTCCAAGGTCCAAATCGCCCGTGTTTGCTGACTCGACATACAACGCTGTCCGATCGGCCCTTAATAAGAGAGGAATGCAGGTGATTTTATTATCCATAAGTTGAATGTTGTCCAACCAAACCAGAATTCAAGTTTCCATCTTCGTCATACAAAAAGAATATAAAGCTGAACTCAGGAGAAATAAACCTCTACCTTTACGACGACTATATTTATTTAATTTTACTTCACTTATGATGCGTTCTGTTGATTTTCAATTCGAATAATTTAAAAGTCGAAAGTGCGTCCATTTATATTTCGATTTTTATACGATTTTTAGTCGAACTCGAGACTTTACTGGTCCCATTTTTACAAAATTATATGAATAGAATAGGTTCATATTTTTTATTCAACTTTTCTTATTTTAGATTATTATAAAAATTTTAATGTAAAACTACACATAAGGTTTATGTGTATGAAATGTGTTCAACGCTTGTATTAGGAAGCTATTGGTTTTTAAAGTCAATCAATCGAAACTGTTGGTCCTTTAAAGTTCTGTCTCAATACTCAGTGGATAATTAATAATTTTGAAATATCAATGACAATTACTGTAAAAAAAATTACAGTATTTGGTAAAATGTTTGCAAAAAGTAGATTAATGTTGAAGTTATAGGCGCAAATTGGACTTATATTATGATACAATGGAATTTGAGAAACAAATTTAATAATAAATTGATAGCACTCAAGGAGTTAGATGTATGTATTTATTGACATTTTTAAAAGAAATCATTGCAATTAGTAACTCTCCAGACTCACAACTTTATTTCTTAGAAACTATAAGGCTATTAGACAGAGTAGATCCATTGATACCTGCTCCAATAAACGTTGTTCGGACATCGAGATGTGTGAACCTCTCGTTGGATGAGAATCAAAATTGAACGGTGTGTTACTTTTCCATCGAGTTTCGCTACGTCCTAATAGATTGATTTTGTTTCTTCAACTTTAAGACCCACATAATTATGGTATTGTGTTTTATAGGTACAAGAACTTTGCTCTAAACTGAGTTGTGCACGTGATAATCTCAACTGCCTGCGAAAACAATTAGATGAAAGCGAAACTGAGCGACGTCGTTTGGAGCATAGCCTCCTTTCACAAAGAGAAGATTTGGATGAAACAAGAAGAGACCGGGAGGATACCATGAGAGATAGAGACCGATTTAAACAGGCTCTTACTACTACCAGCAATGAAAAGTGCCAATTAGAACAGGTAAATAAAGGTTATTTTTATTTATTATTTAGTTACTATCTTTCTTTTCTTTATTTTACTTCTGAGATCATTAATTTTTTAAATTTCATTTATTAGCATTGGTTTATGGATTCTATTTTAGATAAGGTTGTCCTTGAACGATCAAATGGAAGAATTACGATCAGAGAATGATCGTCTTCAATCAGCCAATCATGAACTGCAACGTCAACGCGATTCATTGGAGGATGAACGGGATGACGCTCGCAAGGATGTGGAGCGTCAGATCAAGGAAAACGAACGTTGTCAGCGATGCATCGATGTGTTGGAGGAGAAGTTGGGTCGCATGAAGGAAGACCTTGTCGTCACCAAAGAAGGCCTTAACCGTACTGGTTTGGACAAGGAGGTTGTTGAACAAGAACGAGGTGAACTTGATGATGCTCTACGACGATCTGAAACTGAGAAAGCAGACCTGGAAGTGGAGCTTAACAGACGTCGAACTGAAGAAACTGCTCTTAAAGATTGTATTGTTCAGTTGCAGGCGGTTATTGAGGCCCTAAAGCACGACAAGAGCGAACTGCGATCTACCATTACCCAGGTTGGTTTCTATTAGAATTTGTTTTGGTTTTGGGACCATGATGAAATATTTTTCAATAGAATAATAATTATGTTCTCTGCGTCCATTTTACTTAGTTAAGTGTATTTATTTTTCATAGAAATTATTTTACTGAAAATACAAGAACTAACCTAACGGATTTCAAAGATATTGATTCTTTGTTATCTCTGTTCTTTTTTACACTTTCTGTGGTTCAATGCAACTTCCATGTTTAATAGAGTTTAACCCAAAAAGGAAAGTTCACAAACTCAAATAGCAGAAGAAGTCCATTATATTTCGCCGTACACTTTACTGCCTAGCGAAATATAGTGGCGTTTTTATACTATTTTTTGAGTTTGTGAACTTTCCTTTTTGGGTTAATCTACAGGATGGGCTAACAATAGCACGACAGTTATAAAGACGACATACAATGCATATAACACAATTTTAAATTTAGACATGGGAAATCCCAAGGACTAAATGAGAAATCTCAGGTTTATCATGAATATTTGGACAACAATGCTCCAGTAGTATGGATCGTACGCCGAGGAAAGATTGAGTGGGTACCTTGATCACTCGATCTAATCCCTATGGACTTTTCCATCTGGAGTGCAACAGAAGTTCAGCAGTTCAACATTTCCTGGATGGAATTTTAGGACAACATAATGTTAGTCCAATTGGCCGCCAGGAAATCCATTTACTTTTGGCTGAAACACGACAGAAGTATCTTAAAACATGCAATTCTCAAGCTGTTTCTAGATAAGTATTAAGGCGAAACAATATTAAAGAACCGATTGAAAACCGCAACATGTTCCTTCTACTCGTGCAGTTTCAAATTCGCAGCTTAAGTATCCTGAAAGTAAGCCAAAAAGATGTTCTTCGTCTTGCTTCTCTTCTTTTGCCAGGATTGGTTCATTTACTAGAGAAATTGCCATTCACAAATTCATTTTTAAAAGCAGTTCCAAGCATTGACCCTACACACCGAACTAATCAAAAGACAATTGATTAACTGAATTATCTAAATGAAAATGTTCATGTTTCTTTCACTAACAAGCTTGAAATGGAATGGGAGATTCTGCAATACTGCTGTACTACCGAAACTGATTTACCCTTTGCTGAATCATGTAAAAGTATTGTTATTTACTTAGATAAAGTAGACAAATTGTAGCGCTATCCAAATCTCTATCGACTAGCAAAGGCAATTCTTACATGTTTCAATGGGCCAAAAGTAGAAGGAACATTCACTTTATTAAATATGATTTCCACAGATTATTATCGACCATTCTTGACTGTTTCAATACTTAGTGCTTCTCTTAGTGATCATTATCGGAAAAAGGTGTTTGGTTCATTTCTGAGTCAGTTTTCTTTCTGATCAGACATTTTCTGTTGTAGACCCTTCTTAGTTGCGCTGCATACAAAACTGCTTGGAAGAAAAGAGTTGGTGATCGTAAGAAGGAAAGTTAGATGCTGAAGCACGAATTCGCCTTACTTACCAGGGATATCAGGAACGCCTCGAGGAAAATGAAAAACGTCGAAAATTGATAGTCGAGAGAAAACATCGTTGACGAAACCTCCAAAAGTTGTTAACCATCAGCATTCTTTGGCAAATCTACCAAGAATTTCCCGCATTATTTCTGCTGAAAATAATTTGAATTCTTCTGAAAATAATGTGATTGAAAATCCTTTCGAAAGTGACATAGTGACGCTATTCCACATCCTAAATGCTAAAAAAAACAGTACAAACTGATGTGAGACAGTTCTTTTGCAGGGATAATAATGGTCGTATGTATTCTTAATGGCATGCTGATTGAAAATAATAAACCGATTTTCATCTTTATGCAATAGGGTAGCTACCTACTTAATCACATACCGTACATTTATCATTTGTTACATTCTAAACTTGGTACTTATCATTTTTCTATAATTTAATTGTGGTATCTATTTTAGAGGCTAAAAAGACTATACGTCATACGAATATATTAGAACAACATATACCTGCATAGCTACCTTTTTATTGTATTTAATCGCTTTAAAGTAATTTACTGAACATTATTAATTTCATTGTTTTGATTATAAAATCTTCTAAATATAATGTATGCCTACCTACATATGTATGTCGTGCCATGGACTTTATAGAAGTCCATGGTCGTACATTACATTTTGTAATTTAATTCGGGTATCTATTTTAGAGGATAACAAGACTTTAGGTCATATGAATTTATTAGAACAACATATTTATACCTGCATTAATTTCATTGTCTTGATTATAAAATCTTCTAAATATTATGATGTATGCCTATCTGCATTTATGTCGTTACACTACTGAAACTTCCTTGAATCTATGGCTTTTGAGTACAACTATAATTGTTTAAATATTTTTTAAATCTTGTTTATATTGGTTTGTTGTTCCTATTTTCCGCAATAATTTAGCCTTTTGTTTATTAGCATACAATGAATGATATCGACACTTGGATTTATGGCACTTGTTATTGTGGAAACTTCATTTTAAATCAACAGCATACGTATTATATGAATGGTCGCCATTCTTGTTTTGAAATTAAAAACATAAATTCCCTTAGCAAAATGAATTCAGGTGGGAGAAACCGCATATACTTTATGATGGTCTCCACTGGTTACCGAACATTTTATTGTTAAATCAAGGAATTTTTTGAATTAGAAAGTGCTTTATAAAATAATTTAGTGTGCATCATATTATGCTTATATTTTCTTAACTCTCTTGTTGTATTTCAGATGGGAAAAACCACATATACTTTATGGCTCTTTGCTAGATTGGATTCGTTATTTAGTTGCCTGGCAACCGATTATTATACTGGTAGTTAAAGGAATTAACTGGTTGCTTGGATTAGAATGATTTGAATGTAATACGTATGTTTCTTTTAGTCAATTTTTAACACTACAGACATTTATTGTTTGTATTATTTGCATAATTAAGCAAGCACTTTGCTTTGATGTTTCCTGAACAAAATTTTCTTGTGCATCTTTGATTTTGGGGTAATTTCAAAGTTGGTCTTAAGACAAAAAGGTTTATATCTATTTAAAAGGTTAAATCAATTTCAAAATAAAAAACGACAGATTGCATAACATCGCGACATACATAGATATGATGAACTATCGTAACTGCATTTCATTAACTTTTCAGTAGAGCAAAAGGAAAATTCCACCCTAGCACATGGCACCTAGCTCAAAAACGGTAAGTCCGATTGAGCTGAAATTTTTGTTTTGTGTCACAAATTTTCTTTCTCAACTTTTGAGCAAAATATTTTCATCAACCCTTTGGCCACCTAAAATAGGTCATTGGTCCAATATTTGAATAATACGTTTTTTTTTTATTATTAAAAATGTATTCTTTTAGTTATAGTGATTCATGTTTGGTAAATATGTCCCAATTACTTCATTATACAACATGTATTATTGATTTTTGTGCCCAGGGTGCAACCTGAGAGCCCAACAAATTTCAAATAATAGTTTTGAGATAAAAAAATATTTAACAGATAGAATTTCTTAAGTATTTTAGTAGAATTTCATTATAAAATATTGATCCAGAAAAAAAGAGTGACTACCATGCTCTAGGTCCAATAAAAAATATTTAATGGATAAATTTTTTTTAATTTGCTATGAATGTCCTTAAATACTGTAGAAAATTTCATTAAAAAAATATTGACCTCAAAAAACTTATTAAATTGACTATTTATGAAAAAATATGAACTGTTTATTTAAATACCTTTTCTGATACACCACTAGTGTTCTCAGTAGAAATATCATAGCTTTGTCCAAAATATAATTTGAGGCCCACTAATAATGGTTTCATTTTGTGTGGATTTGGATTACTGAATATCTAATGGACCTACACTGCAAATTTGAAATTAATCAGACAAACTTTAATTCGTTGGCCCTCTATGACGTCATCAGCCCATTAACGATCTTTTTCCACTAAAAAACGCGTTTACCTAAAACATTCCAAAGTACCATGCACTGGAAGTATGATATTTTAAGGGAGGTGTACACCCCTCTTTATCAGAGGTTTATCAGCCAAGGGTTAATTAATTTTTTAAATAAAATTTTACTTAATGGGAATAGCAGTACCATTATGAATTCTGTATAAAATGCCATCAATGAATTTAATTTCTAAAGTTATTAGTTAAAAAATTTTAAATTGTAGATACGATAGTTCAACTTAATTGGTTATAATAGTTTTGTTTTCCAAAATATGGACTTTAAATTTGTCTGCATTATAGAACATTAATATAGAAATATAAATTTGATCTAGTGTAGTTAAGTCGTCGTGTTCAACACAACATTCTTAAAAGTTTCTCTATTTTAAGGTTGGTTTTAAAATTAAATGACCCGTTGTGAACAGTAGAGGTTCTTATTTAGGGTTCATCAAGTGCCTGTATTCAAACAATATTGGTTAAGGGAGGGGAGGTTAAGACTAGTACTGTCTTTCTATATCATGTATGTAATTTTATTACATTTATAAACATTTTAATGATCAATTTAGTTAGTTAGTTTTGTTTTGTTTTTAAAGAAAATAGCAGTTCTAATCAATATCATGCATAATATGGGAACGAATGAATGTTCATTCACATGTGATGTTTTTTTTCCTATTATGATATGTTACTGTGTTGTGATGTTCTGAATTTTATCGTGTATAATGTATGTATGTTCATTGTGTAAATAAACCATCTAGGCACCAATTACTTTCTTACGTATCTCAGTTATTTTTATAATTTTATTAGGTACTCGTATTTACATTAAGGTTTAATACAATTTTTTGGTGTCTTATATGACTGATATTGTAACTAACAGAGTTTTGTTTGGGATGATTGGTATGTGGACGTGTTGATGTTCCGGCATTTGTCTACAGGGTGTTTTAGTCATTAAAAAGACAATTGTTTATTATTTATAACTGGTTTAAACTGTTGAGGAACTGAATTCATATTTCTTCGAGAATAATCAAGTATAGGTTTTTTTGTGGTTAATCATATTTTTAAATCTGAAGAGAAATACCAAACCAAACATAGGCGTTACTAACATCCTATCCTCCCAGGTTATAACCAGGCACCTCTGGATTGAGAGTCCAGTGTCCAACCATATTTATTTTTTCTTGTAGATATACAGGCTTCCTACACGTCCTAAAAATCTAAAATGTTGGTAAATTTGCTAGATGTCATAAAATGTCCTAAAAATACTAAAATGCTAGTTATGTCTTATTACATTTTTGTTATGTACTCTCTCATACTAGTGTGCGATAATTTATAAACTAAACAAATTTTCATAGGGGGTTCGCTTTTTGTGGGGACACCCTGCACCAAACTGAAACCATCCCAAAAAGTCTCATTCATGGTTGGACATTGACATGGCTGTGAAAAATCTTCAGCAGTTAGATTTCACACGTATTGGTCACAAATGGAAATATTAAATATCCTCAACTAACGGCTCTTGTAAAGTGTGTTTTATCACTCATGTGGAAATGTGCCTAAACAAGGTTTTTCAATCAATAAATCAATCCTGGAAGTTCATGGGAAAAGCATTATTGAAGATACTTAATTGGTTACTTGATGTGAAGCGCAAGTTGATACAAGTTGGTGGAGTCATAAATTCCCAATAACTAAAAGATTATTGTCTCATTTTCCCAGTCACGAAAACTATATCTTTGTGATCTAGATGCCAAGAATGAACTAGAAGAAAATGAAAAGAAACTGCGAAAGAAAATGCCAAGATAGTTGATTCCAAGCAGAATGAACCAATTTACTTTGACTTGCAACAAAATGCATGGTTATCAAAGCTTTTAGATGCTGTAAAGGTTAGAGAAACAGGATTATTAATAGAAATTGGATCTTGAATTAAAGAGAAAACAGTCTGAATTAATTGAACTTCAGAAAATTAAACGTAAACAATAGTGTCAAATTGTGATCAACGTACAATTTCAGATTTTGTTATCTAAATGTAGGAATTTCATCTGTTTAAACCTAAACTTTCATTTACATGCAATATTCAGAGGATTTTGGCCAATATTCTTTATTTTCATGTAAACACTTTCTAAAAATGTCTGTTGATTTTAGGGATATTTAATGTCTTCAGTTAGGTTTCCTGTATTTAGTACAGATTATATATCAATAATCAATATTTTTCAAAAATATATGGATATATCTATGTTATTGAGTGGACCTATACCAAATTTGAAATTAATCAGAAAAACTAATTTTCTGATGAGGGCCCCTCGGATTCTCTTATCTTGAATCTTTCCAAGGTACCTGTGTACCAAATTTCAGCCTAATCTATCCATGGAAAGTATGAAATCCTAGTGGGGGGGGTCACACCCTATGGGAGTCTTATCTACTGCGTATGTAAAAATAGCCTTTTACCGAGGGTTAACAGTCCCTTGTTATAGTATATCGCTGCTACATATTTACCAGGGACATGCAGTTTACTGTAATCGACCAATATTCCTTCACAACTATTTCAATTTTTTGTTAAACATTAGCTCAAAACGCTGTCTGATTTTGATTTTGTTTCATGTTTTCTTAAACTATGAAATACTTTCCGACCACCCATGGGCATTAGTCCAAATTTCCCCATATGTTTTAAAAATTATTTCCTGATGTTAGTATTTAGTAAATATTTTGAAATTTGGCCAATAAACCTATCACAATTACTTTTTTAAGCCACGATATAAATCTGAAAGCCAATCCAGATTTTAATATTTGCTATAAATGAGTAGAATATTGTACCGATATGAAATTTCATTTAAAAATATTGATCCTAACAGCGCCATAATATTAGAAAGGTTTGTCAGCAAAGGGCTGAGAGTTTGTATCTACAAACTTTTATTTTACTGTAATTAATTTTATTTCAAATAAATTTCTATATATGACCCTGTATTTATTTAGCTACAGTATATACAGACATCTTACAGCACTAATCACTCCTGCTAAATTTATGAATTTAGTGTGCAATAATTTAATTTGAACTTTTAGGATAGTTGGTGGTGGCCAGGAATAATTTTATAAAGAAGTTTAATTAGTAAATTATATGTGATACTTATATATACTGTTTTTCCAAATTTTGTAAATTAAAATGTTTTGTATAATCTATATTTAAGAATACAAATTTTGCTTATTGGTAATTTTTAAAAATCTTATTTGTTTTTAATATGTAATACATACCTGAGCAATGGTGGGACGTGTTCCCCCCCCCCAAATTCAAAAGCGGGGGGTGGTCAAGGAAGAAAAGGGGAAGGGTGGAAAGAATGGAAAAAAGAAGGGAAGGGGGAAAAGAAAAGCGGGAGGGGTAGAAAGAACTGGTAAAGGGAGGAGGATAGAAAGAAAAGGAAAAAGAGTGGAGGGTAGGAGATAATCAAATTTTCTACATGTAAATGTACATAGGTGTGTGTATGCTATACTATATGTATAAAGGAAATTTAAGCATTATAAGAAGTATCTATATAGCATGTGTGTGTTTTTGAGGAGGTGGAAAGTAATTTGAGATGTGAATAAAAGGGTAAATTCATCATTGCTTCAGCATAAACTGCGTATCGTGTTGGCTGTTACTCTGTATTTCCTCTTTCTGACTAGTCATGGAAGTGCAATATTTTTGCCTTCCACATCCACAAGTCTAGCAATTAATTGTTGATCCTAATCGATACTGTGCTGATGTTTTGCATTTTGCTTCCTGAGCTCATGCTCCAATGTCTTCTCATCATTTTTTATTCGGGTTTTTCATTGCTCAATTTAGTACATTATGTTAATTGTGGTTTGTATTTCAGATCCATGTATTTCGCATACTACCTATGGCATATCCTGCATCTGAATTACGTATGTTCAGGCAATTCATAATCTGGTTTGATTTCTAACCATTTTTTCAACTTGGGTGATCAATAATCCACTGTTTTTGAAGATATAGTGTGGTACAGAGATAAAAAATTAGCCAGCTTGTCTGAAAAAAGTCAAAACGATGCCATTCTTTTCTTGGTTGATCAATTTTAGCTAGCTTTGAAGTTGTAACTGAAGCGTCCTGAACATCTGACAGTCTCGTTTTCTGGTGAAAAGATATTTATTGTACTTGGTGCAATTAAATTTATAAAAATTGCCAATATAACACCAGTTCGTAATACTAACCAGTGTCATTTGAAAATGACAAGTTGTTATTACCTTCCAAAATAATGTCATTTGAAAAAGAAGCGTTGCTGTTACCCTCCACCATTTGTTTATAAACATAAGTCTTACTGCTGAAACATAGCGTCCTTCTTCTATATCCTGTTCAAAAATGAAATCGGCTACATTTCCCGAAAGTTCATGCGATCGTGATGAAATTGCTGAATTCAATATTTTTGCGACTTTTTTAGTAGGTGTCAGATAAAATTCCTGGGGTGAAACTTTTAGCATTTTTAAGTGTAAAAATGTCAAACACCCCCATCAAGTGAGACGTTGGATTTGAAGGTCCAATCCTACTGGAAGAAGGAAATGAAGAACTTAAAGCTTCACTCAAAATAAATGAAGCTCCAGCTGTAGTCATTTGGAGCACCTGGGGTTGCAGTGCCAAGTTTAAAATATTCTGGCAGAATTGTGCACCTACTAATACTGTGCTTTTACATCATAGTCTGTAAAAACTTGGTTTTTCTGAGCCAATTGAGGTGCGAAATCTTCAAAAATGAATCATATATCATAAGAACTTTTCCTGGAATACACAATCATGTCAACAAGATATTTCTATATAAGTTCCTTTTTTCTGTTTCCTACTAAAATTGAAGAGCTGCGATAGGAAAATGTTGTGAAACTTTGTGCCATCTTTTCCATCAATTTTAAGTAAAATATATAATTGTGTGAGGAATCTTGTTTCCTTTAGCAATGAATGATGTTAGACTTGTAGCAAGATTGCATTTGAAACTGATATCAGAATTCAATTTATCAGGTCCAATCAAGAATATAACATTAGATCCCACTTTTTACGGCCTGGAGGGAAAGCTTATATATCCCAGTACAGTTGGATAACCTTGAGAAAGTCCCTTAATAAACAGAATTCCCTACAATCCAATATCCTCATATGCTTTTCATGCGCCATGCATTTTGATTTCGATGATTTCTAACTGTTCTTCCTTTGAATGATTATCAGAATTCAATTCATTAAATTTGTTTGGTAAAACTTTAAAAAATAATTTATAGCCTAGATCATTTTTATAACAGGTGTTACCTACACCTTTTTAAGTTGACAATTTATGGAATGTAGAATAAATCTTTACTGCAGAAAACAAAAATAAAAACAAAACCAGTCAAGCCTTTGACTGTATTAACATCATAGAAAAGAAAGTAATCTAACCAAAAGATGTGTAAAAATATAAATATGGCTTCAACATAAAAACAACATCCCTTCAAGATCAAA
>JAUYWI010052734.1:0-17720 GCA_034780595.1 Parotoplana pacifica
GTCTCTTCGGTACTTCTATTATTATCGGTTTCATGCGGACACCTTGACCACTTATCAAATGGGACGGAGGTGGGTTGATTTTTATTTATGCGCACTTTCTAAACACTATCGGCCAGTAACCTAAAAGTGCTACGACTGGAATTCAAATAGGATACCTTTTGTTCCATAGTCCAGCATTCTAACCATGTAGCTACAGGCTTCTCGAGCCTCATTTAATCAATTTTACATGAAAATTACATAAGATTTGAAGCTTCGAGTGAGGAATCCTAAAAAACATTTGTCGTCAAGGGTTGCTTTATATCACATAGTCATTTTTTAAATTGTTGAAAAATGAAGCAACCGATTTGAACAAAATTGTCTTGCGCATCTTTTTTGTGGAACTCCCAAGGTCACGTGATGGCCATTTGACAAAATGAGGTTGAACCGAATTTGCAAAAAGCATTTAAAATAAATCCATTTCTGAAGCCATAAATGGATCAAATGAGATATTATATATAGATTGAAAACATATCACTCTTCAGTATACTTATATTACGCTTTTTGAAAATTTGATTTTTGTGACCAACGTACACTTGACATCCAATAAAATTAAGAATTCTTGTCTATACAATAAAAAAATAGCATTTTAGATTTTGATTTTTTAAATAAATTTTGATCTAAAATGCATTACAACATAAAATAACGGCAGAAAGAAAATAAAACATATGAGCTTCAAAATATGAACGGTTTACTATTCTAATGTATATAGTCAAAAATATTCAGATAATTTTATATAAGAAAAATTGTAACTATTGTGTCTGATCAAAACAATAATGAAAAGATTTTGGAAACAGTAATTTAATTATGTAATTGAATGTACGTCTTATGCTTGACACAATTAATTATATGTTTTTTATGATAATATTCACATGGTTAAATATTCATAAATTTATATTGTTTAAAAATGTATTAATTCGTTAATATAATTAAAATACAAAAGAAAAATTGGAATAAAAAGATTCTTTTAGAATGAACTGAAAATCATGACTAAATATAGGTATTAAATTCTACAAGTAACATCTAACATAAATTTGGATAAGAAAAACCATAAAAAACTTGTTTGATGAAAATCTAATAGGCTTTTCAAAATAAAATTTTAAAGAAGACATAGCTAGTTTTTTCGTAACAAAAAAGGCTGAGTATAGAAAAACCAAAATCTGGCAGGCAAATGAGCTTTCAGTTCCTATACTTTATTTAGAGTTATGACATGTTAATGTAAACCTTGAGTTGTTAGTCAATTGATAATATGAATACAAGATACAAATATGTATACATCTTCGAAAAGTACATAGTACAATGTTAATTCTGCAAAGTATGTAGTTGTAAAAATTGTAATTGGCACAAATCTGATATTTCAAACATTATTATATACATATATATATATTTATTGTTTCTTCTTTAACATAGGAATAAAAAAAATTAATCATATTCTTTTAATATACTCGTATGTATAACTTTGTAGAACATTGGTCATCATTCACAATAACATAAGTAGGTACCTTTAAAATTAGAATTAAGGTAATATTTATTAGTAGTATAATTACGTATATTATAAAGTATAATCGTCATTAATAATATATTATGTGATTTATTTTTCAATAATTACTGTCATAATATGACGTAAAGTATCACAGAGTCTTTATATCACACATTATAAAATTTTCTATCACAAAATCATAAAAGCCATTAATATAATATTAATCATAATGAAAAATATGAACCTATAAAACATTCACGTCGCACTAAGTTACCACTTAATAAATCAATCAATAGAAAAACTTGCCAACGTGTATTGTACACACTAAATGAAAGCTATAGTAAAATTCAATCGTGGACTTTGAAATCATAAGAACAATGAAAGTTATGAGGAAATGTCACCAGCTGGCTGTGAGGAACATGCTAGTCTGCCCGAAATGGTCAGATTATAGATTCGCCTTTCCTCCTCCTCAATGTCTTCATCTTCCAGTATGTGCCTGTCAGAACAGTACATCTGATCATCTCCCCTGGCCATATTATCCAAGAGAGCCCCCTCTTCCACCACATGTACAGGAGACACTAAATCTTCTTCTGGCAAGCCCATCCGGTTGGTCTGTCGAGGGATCATAGAGCTCCCCAGAAATTGGCTATCGCCATGACGACGAGGGGAGGGTCGCCTTGCAACATAAAGTTTATCAGAAGGAAGAGCTCCATCTGAGTGGAAACGGCTGCGATGAATAGCGAAAGTGGAGTCCTCTTTTTGTCCGACAGGTGAGTCTCGATAGAGAGGGTTAGCTTGTTTCATTGCAGGCCGAATCTCATCTTCATCTTGAGTATGTTCGCGAAAATCGGAAGCCACGTTTCCTTGAAAGTCTGAAATAGACAAAACCAAGAATAGATTAACTGTATTGATCAACATAAGTCACTACAAGACCGGTTTCGATCTCTTTGGCTCTCATCACTCATAAATAGGCTCGAACCCGGATCCAGGATGCTGGTGAATGGGAACACCAACAGATTTTTATAAAGAACATTTTGACACAAAAATGGTTGGAACCTTTTTAAAGTAATATTATTAATATGAAACTTTTCACAGTTGTTAAGAAATTTCTACAGTACAAACTAATGGAAATTAAAATATATTATTAAAAAGAATATTTATTGACTTTTTGGGGTCTCAATTAGTACCCTGGTCAATATTTCAATATTTAAAAAAACGATACGTATTTATTTTCGGCACAAAGTACAGTTTGGCCCAGTACCTATTTTTTCAAAGGGTCATTACATATATTTCCATAGGGGGGAGGTCTAATCCTAAAAAAAGTTTCATAAAAAATTCTGGATAAAGCGTATTTGAGCAAATTTAAAAATCTAATCTACAAATTCAAAAGGTTAAAATGAAAAAAATTGGAATCAATATTTAACGATTAATATAAAAACTTGAAAGAATAGTTTGTAAATATTCATTTTATGAGAACTATTCTGACAAAGAAAATAATATTCGGTATATCACCCATTTCATTAAAAATAACGGAAACAAAAGAAGATAAAAACAGTGCTTTAAAAGAATGTATGAATAATATGATAACTAGTTTTGCTTATTTGATATGCTATATATGTACTCGTACATAAAAGTGAAAATACAGAACATTTGTTCACAGATATCTGCATTTGGTAAATTTAAAACAACGAAACCTATCACTAGAAAGAATATTCCTTATCTGTGAAACTAGAATTACGTATATCACAATCATTTCTTTTGCATACTTTTACAATTCATTTAAAAAACTGATTATTAAACGGACTGGCTCTTAGAAAATTTGTTACCGTTCTTTTGTCACTTTAATGGTCTATTGTCCAATTTATCAAACAATTCTTGCATTAATATACTTTTAAAATATATTAGTTGTTTTAATTGAAAATAGTTGAATCTATAGCTAAGATACGCACAAGTAAGATTTTACTATTTGTTCTATTTTAACATGAATTTTTGAAACACTAAAATGTAAACCCACAACTGCAGTAACCACAACAGACATTCATCTAATTATATTTACTCTATAATGAACTCACCAGTATTGGGCAAAACCGATGCGAAGTCGTATCTAGAAACATCAACAGGTTGCTGAAGCCAAGGATGATGCAACAACTGCCTGGAAGTGCCTCTTGTTTCGGGATTAGGATCCAACATCCAGGAGATTAGCTAATAAAGAAACAGAATATAAAAACAATAGAGCATAAATGTATAAAAATAAGTTGACTTACTTCTAAAAGTGATGTCGAGACTTGTGTAGGAGGCTTAAGTACAGCCAATATTGTCTCTTCGTAATCATAAAAAGGATTTTCGCCAAAGGCCAATGTGTATAACGTTATGCCCATGGACCAGACGTCAGCACAGTAACAATCATATCTAAAACAAATACCACAACATCTCATTAGATTCTAGATTTTAAAATAAAGTAATTGATGGTTGGCATATTGGAGTTCCATAATAAATAAAGAATAAATAATAAAAATGATCAAATTAAAAAAAGCATAAACATATTCGGCTTTATTCGCCATAATCATATATATAATGTCTACACAGAAAAATAAGATTTAAGGATATAATTGGTAACAGAAACATGGAAAAAACACAAAAATATTAAATTTCAGATTAAAGTCAGTGCATAAATATATCACACTGCCAGTGTGGTCCATCCAGAGTCCCGATTAATCTGGGCTTGTGTCGGCCAATCAAAATGGCTTTTCTAATGTGGCAATCAACAAAGTATTGGGCTGTCAAGTATTTTCGGGATAAATGGATACTCCGGAATTGTGCGGTGGTTAGCAAGCCCGTAGCATATTCACAATGATTTTGAAATTGACACAGAAAAGGTAATCGATATTTTCACCAAAAAAGCAGGCCTCTATGACTATGCTGCGAAGTGTCTTTGAATTACAGTGATGTTTTGAATTTACTGAAATTTAGGTGAAATATAGACTTAATTTTATTTGTAGTAGTTACAATTTTTAATTCATCATGTACGTATACTCGCTATATAATTGTTTACAGATATTTTAATTGTTTTGATTTACCTATAATCGAAGATTGCAGTGTTAATTCAGGATAAATACACTAATGTCTGAGTTAAGACACATTTTTCATTTATTCAGAAAAATGTATATTGGGTAGATACTGTACTCAAAAATTATATGTAGGTACAATTTAAGAGTGATAATAATTACTAAAGTTACATTTTTTTCCTTTTTCGTACAAAACCGAACGACCTATGAAAATCCTGGCTATGGGCTTGAGTGGCTATTAGAAAAATGTTCGGCAATAGCTGAGCTTATGATTTTGAATTAATTTGTTAAACTGCTCGCTGATGTTCTCTTATATGAGTATGGCCTCTCTAATATACCCGTGGCCACCAAGAACACATGACAGTTCGAAGATGAGAATCCTAGACTGACAGTTGACACCCGAGCATAAGTTAATGTTGAAGAGATGTGTTTTTCAACTCCAAACCAGAATTAGTGAAAATGGGTAAAGCTGGCCAAAAGGTCAATTTTACGACATTGTTTTAATTTGGTTACTATGTTTTTGGCTAATAAAAGCAATTTTAAGAATGCATGAATGTTGTATAGAGTTTTTAAATGATTTATTACAGTTAATCCACTTATTTTTACTGCTAATAATGGACACCGCGTTTCTTTAGTAGAATAGGTTTGGCAGACAGACAACGATTTGGAAGCTAATTTAGTTATCATAGTAGTGGTAGAAGTTCAATTTTGAAATATGTATATGGGTTGATTTAATTTGTTAACTAGCATATCGGGAACAATATCAACAATTGGCAGGTTATATAATTTCGATTCCAAGTATTGATTCAGTTGTTTTCTAGCTGAAACTCGATCTTTGTATGCTTTTGATTCTAAGTATTGATTAGATTTCTTCCTAGCTGAATCTGGGTCCTCAATTACAAATTTGTATATTTCTTTTTGGCCATCAAATTCAGACTGAATCAAATGTTTTCAATTGAGAAACTGGAATTCCTGTGCTGTATGAAACAGAATGGAGACAATGATTATCAGCTTTACTATGGTGAATGGAAAGCTAGTGATCTTTGAAAATTCATTAACTGAAGAAAAGGAAGCCAACCATCAGATTAGGTATTAGTTTCAGATGTAAATTTAATATTGGCATCAGAAGAATTCATAAATTTATGAATTTTTTAAACTCAATTTGACCATGTTCCAAATTGCAAAAATGTCATCAATATAGCGAGTATAAACCATAGGTTTCAAATTATAATTTACCAAGGCTTTAGATTCAAGTTTATGCATGTATAGAATGCCTATGACAGAAGTAAGAATATTTCAGCAATATCTTAAACACTTTCACTGTAAAATAAGATACTAATCTTTGATGTAACGCATTTATGTATGTATGATTTTGACGAATAAAGCCAAAATTTTTTCTTTTTTTTTCTTTTTCTTTTTTGGAGTTTGATTATTTTTGTTTTATTCTAGATATTGTATAACAAAGTGCATCTAGTAAAATGAAAAACAAACAAACAAACAAACAAACAAACAAACAAACAAACAAACAACTAAACCCTACTCATTGCCGAGTAAAATTTCAGGGCTGCAAAACTCCATAGTGCCACAAAATGTTCTAAACTTCTGACCCGGTGGGACTCGAGCAGCTGCGCCAAAATCGATTAATTTAATTCGAAATCGGTCATCAAGAATGATATTCTCATCTTTGACATCTCTGTGTGCCATATCCAAACTGTGCATGTAACTGATCGCATTCACTAACTAGAAAAACAGAATTGAAAGATTATTGAATGCTGTGAGGAATGGAAATTAATAAAGCTACATACTTACTTGACGAAATATATAACTGATTAGGACTTCATCAAGAGCCGGTGAACGATCAATAAATTCAAACAGGTCCATTCCCACGCCATGTTTTGGCATCACTAAATGATAATATCCCTCTGTATCACGCCAGTCGTAAACAGACACAATGCAGGGATGATCCAGTTGGCAAAGCAACCAGATCTCACGTGGAACGACAAATGTTTTCTCTTCAGCCTTTGGAGTTTCTTCGAGTGACTCAGTTGCGGTCAGATTGGATGCTTTATCCTTCTGACTTCTCAGTTGAGACTCTGGAACTCTCACCAAATGATCTGCCGTTAATTTTGCCTTGCGAATATACTTGACAACCACCTAGAAAATAGAAGATATGCACTTGACAGCTACTTAGAATATAAGAAATGTGATTGTACCTCGTGGTCAAGAGAGAAAGTGGCCACCGGGTGAATCTGATAGGTGTTACACAAAGAAGTATGTGCTTCTACATCGTCGACATAGTGATAAGATTGTATAGGTTTGTAAAATTGAACACAAATTCAAAAAGAAATCCCATCAGAAGCATAATAATAGATTAGCTTAGAAAATGAATGAATCTACCAAATTATTACCTCTGTATTGTCCGTAATACAACGGGCCAGTCTCACAAAGCCAAAAGCTCCTTTGCCAATGATTGTGCTGGGCTCGTACTCCAAGTCAAATGGATCCACCCCTCCTTGTGGGCCACTTCTGGATGCCGTGTCGGAGTCATCATAGCCAGTGATTGGTGGCGACTGACTGTCCTCCAGATCTGTGGACTCCACATTAGCTTGGCGTAGGAGACTTGGTGTGTCCCTCTGATGGCCCAGTGGAGGTGGTGCAGAGGGAGGCCATGACCCAGTGGACACGTGAGAGGCTGAACGAGAATAGGAAGCACCGGCACTGCTGCCAAAACTAGGCTCGAACAGACTCAACATCTATAAATGACAATAGATACTAGATAGTAGGAAACTACTCGTAAGATCAGAAAAACAGAATTGAAAGATTATTGAATGCTGTGAGGAATGGAAATTAATTAAGCTACATACTTACTTGACGAAATATATAACTGATTAGGACTTCATCAAGAGCCGGTGAACGATCAATAAATTCAAACAGGGTTTACAATAAAACAGTTTCCAATTTTATATAGTTAATTTTATTATTAAAAAAAACATAATTAATTACCACAAATATACAGTTTAGTCTTCGAAATAATTATTTGTCGCCAATCACGTAGTAGTAATGTTTGACTCACCAGCTTGTGAAATAGGATACCATTTTCAAAAAAGCCTATTTCAAAACTAAATGTATGTACATACGTACGTACGTAGTAACTGAATATGTACCTCAGCAGTTGAGAACTGTTCCTGTAGCTGTGAGTGCGTCTCATGGCTCATCTGTCCGGAGGGCCACAATACGCTGCTGCACGAGAGAGAGAAAGCGCAGAGGGGGAAGGTGTCCTTCTCTGGATCACGACTTACCCACACGACCCAAACAAAGGCAGGAGACGATTCGGAAGTAGAAAGACCGAATCCTATAAAACCAGTTGAAAAATATTTATCGTTAGTATTGAAGAGATGACTAATTGAAAGTTAATTCAAATAAATTGCAATGTAAGAGGTGAATAATGATATGTTCTCATTCATCACTAAAGAAATAACTTTTCATAATATTTTAACAAAGCAGAAAGCTTAATCAGAAATTGAACAAAACATACCCAATACTAATCTAACTGAAAAAAAACACAATTTGAATACCTTCTGAAGTATGCGGATCTTCTTGTTTAAATTCGACCTTTCTTACAGCATAGATCAAATCAATTTTTGTACCATCCCGATGCAGTCCGGAACCTTTAAAACTGCCTTCCAAAGCTGTCCGATCTAAAGTTATAACAAAATAAACAGTGAGTCTTTTTGTTTCAAGTCACACAACAACATACAAACTATCAAAAATACACAGAAAATTTTTATATAAATTTACCCAATTAGGTATCAACTAGTCTATAATGTTTGACCAAAACTAAAATGTAGGTAGTTGTCTGTTAAATGTCATTTTGTGCCGTATTTTAAGTTATAATAAAATACGGTACGACACTAGATAACAGTTAACACACAATTACCTACTTTTTAGTTATGGTCAAATAGGTACTATAAAAGAGTTGATACCAAATTGTACAAATTTATTTAAATATTTCTGTATATTTTGATGGTTTGTATGTTATTGTGTGCCCATTAACTCGAAACAGCAAAAAATACTCACTGTTTATTTGAGGAGATAACAATGGTTTACTAAGATTTGGGGTCGACGTTCTAATAGGACTCTGTTCATTTCTTGTATCCTCTTCATTTATGCAAAGTGGACTGATTTTAGCCTAAAAAATAAGGAAACCTGCATCATTACTTCTACACCACCTGCAAAAAGAGGATCCTAAACTAAACGACAGAGTGGCACATGTGACAATAATGCCTACGTACTAGACCGCTAGTCAACATAAATTTAGCTCATGATACAATACTCGTACTGGTTAACACAAATGGTCACAGTAGAATTCGTTTATATGGTTATGAAAATCTAATCTATTATACCAAATATATTACCTATATGACCAAGTTGCCTATATTGAGGTCCCAACAGTGACCTACTATCCCAAAAGCTGGACTAAGATCTCCATTTTTACTGACTCTAGAGTCAGCGTCCTTAAAATCAAACGAGGTTCAGCCAAACAAACTGATTTGAAGGGATGTTGTTTTTATATTGAAGCCATATTTATATTTTTACACATCTTTTGGTTAGATTACTTTCATTTCTATGATGTTAATACTGTCGAAGGCTTGACTGGTTTTGTTTTTTGTTTTCTGCAGTAAAGATTTATTCTACATTCTATATAAACTAATCATTGTGTGTATATTATTTTAAAAAAAATTATAAATATAAACAAGGTAGGTATATAAAAATTTATTAAAATTTCAAAAGGGTAATAAATGATCCAGAGTTAAACATATTTTTTAGGGTTACATTTTTAGACCTAATATGAAAGCTTCTCTGATTTGTAAACAGAAATCTTTAGAAGAAAAAACTATGAAATTGAAACGAGAGATATTTATGGGAAATTTAAGATTAGGTTTGAAAAGTTCTAACATCCGCCTTCCGAGGTGACATTTAGGTTTTCTTATATAAGAAATAACGCAACTCTTCAGCTGAATGGTGGTAATATCCTTATGTTGAAATAGGAACCTACTTTAACAGGCTTGAAATAAAAACTAATATCAGAATTAATAGATTTTTTAATAGGTTTATTTTTAATAAAATAGAGTCAAATTCTGTGTAAAGAATACAAATACTACTTTAAAAATCATGTTCAAAATGAGATCTAGGTTGACAAAACTTAGAGTGAAGAATGCTCTCAATAAAATATTTAGGATAGTTACTACAACGCAAAATAAGAAATAGTTTTTTTTCATAGAGCTGCGTTATTTATAAATTTTCTTGTTATTTCCTATATAAGAAAAACTAAAGGCCACCTCAGAAAGCAGGTGTTAGAAAATGTCAAACCTAATCTCAAATTTCCCATTAATAACCATATTTCTATCTGTAAAAATTGTAACACAGATTTAACTCGTTTCAATATTGATTTTCGTATACAAATCAAAGAAGGTTTAAGAATCCATCACTAAAAGATATATGTTTAACTCTGGATCATTTTTTACGGTTAAAGTATTAAATTTGTAATTTCTTTTTTTGTTTTTCTGTACTAATGCTTTTATTGTGTAAACACCTCAACTTTAAACTGTAATAACTACTTACATGCATTCTTGAAAAAATCTAAATGTTTATACGAAAACTTTTTGAAATTTTAATGAAGCCCTTTTTATGTTCAACACCTTGTTTATATTTTTATTTGGTTTTACAAGTCATTCTAGATTAGTCAACTATTAAAAAGATTAATCTATGATCTTTTATCAAAATTGTCTATATAACTGTCAACAAAACGGCAATTTGTCAATTTTGAAGCAGAGAGATCTGAATATTTATTCTGCATTTCGGTTTGATCTTTAAGCCCTAAATTTAGACTGGAAAGTCAGTAAAAATCATTCAATATTAAACGGTGATGTCTTTAATAATAAAATAAAAATTCATACAAGATGAAATTAGTTTCTAGCAAATATATGTATCTGTCACGACAACTTGTGTGAAGAAATGTCATGTAAGTGACAATAATTAGAACTATATAGAAGACAGTTAGAAAATATCAGAGCACATTTTCTGTTCTAATCTAGATTTTTATTACAGTAAGAATTAGATAGAGTATATCAGACGTACAGTTAAGTTAGACAATGCTCTAAACATAGGTACGCAACTATTGAATACATATAAAAATGCATCAGCTGCACAACTATTAAATAGTTGGAGTTAACAAAAGATCGCAGTGTTGCTTTTTATTCCAGCTTTTCAATCAAATTATAACTATGTATATATACAATTTATAAGCATTAATTTCTGTTTGTTTATCTTCTTATACAAACGTCCATTTTAATTTTCATGTTGTCAGCTGACACTTATACTATACTTTTTATACAACATTACAATAATATGAAAAGGGGAAGATAGTAGATGTACATCGATATAGATTTAGCACAAGCCTTTTAAATTGTTTTGTTCAAAACAATGTAAATACAGTTAGGTTAAGTAGTTATAGTAAAATATTAGGTATCACATTACAGATCTCAGTCATGCCGAAAATATTGTTCAATAACATATACGAAGACAAAGATTCCAAGGAGTACCTACTCATTAAAACCACATGGGAAATCTCAAAAACACCCGAATCAGAATTATATTTATCTGATATCGTTTATTGGGAAACAAAGATTACAAAAAAAATATTGTAACTTTTTTCACATGCCAGCGCATGGTCTATTCTGCCTATCCAAGAATCTTTGAACTTCATCCTGTGAACAATTACATCAAAATATATACATAGGCAATAAATATTACAACATGTGAATGTTAGAAATACAAAAATAAGTTTTATAAGTTAATTTATATAAAACATCACAACTCGGTAAGGAAAAAATGTTTTTACCTATTGAAATAGATCGGTAAATAGTGAATTACAACAATTAGGTTACATAGATATGGATCATGTAATATAATAGCATCTTATATTTAATTTTATTGCAAATTTATATAAATTAATTTATTTGAGTATCAACGGATTCAACCTATTCCTCACTTGAATGCAGTTGGAACAACAGCATTATTTTATATATTTTGGAAAATTCATGATACATTTTTCTTTAGTTTTAGTCTGTTTATAAAAGTTACTGTAACGAAAAAAATATAACAAATTCTTCTAATGAGCATACCCTTCAAGCAAACAATTTATGACATTATTTTAAATTAAAAATAATATCTATTTCGTAAATTGTCAGAATGCCTTATAAAGGATACCTAACTGCTTCATTGTTGAGGTAGTTTAAAAGTGATGGAAGGCTCTGTTCCATACTATTTTCTGATAATAATACTCGTATAATACTGGATAATACACCTAAATAAAGCTATAAATGTGATAAGTTAATTAGTTAGCGCGTAGAATCTCCATTTTCAGTAGCTGTGTAAATTTTATCAACCTCATCATTCGTACCAATTATACATACATAGAAAGCTGTAAATCTTCATTAACTAAGATTTTAATTATAATAAAAAGCAGTATAAGTAGTGCTTAACTAATCAACGAATGCCATAGTAGTCTATGAATCGCGATGAACTTGAATCAGCAATAGCTCGGGCCAACGCTTGGGACTTTCGACAACGTCGCAGAGCTAACCGCGTGATGCGAGCTCGCTGCTTTTCTAGTTTTTCTCTTTGCCTCGCTTCCTTGTTTTTTCTTCTGATCCACCTAAAATAGATAATAGAAAAATTAACTTACAATAGTTTGAAATATCAAAAGCATTCATATTATCTAATAAAAGCCCCAAATGATACCACTTATTTTCAAATTTGTTCAAATTATGTTCTTCTTTTGATGGTGGTAACTTCTGCTCTGGAGTAAAAAGTCAAATGCCATTTATTTTGCTAAAGCTAAAAGGTTGTAGTGTAAAAGTTAACAGAACACTGAAATTAACTCATTCTATGGTTCTCAAAAATTGCAACATTTTCTTTCAATATGATTAATTATTCAAATTGAAGGCTATTTGGTAGTTTAACAACTACGTAAACGGTCGGATTTTCTTGAGTCGGGTGATTTTAGATTTGTTCAGTTACTTACTTAACAAAAGCACGGTAGTTTTCTTCTTCTGATCTCACAGTGCAAGTGGAAGCGCGCTCTTCTTCTGCTTTCAGTTTCAGTTCCTTTTCTCTGCGCGCCTGGCTCTCCTTGGTTTTCATCCACTTCTTGATGATATCCGGATCAGACCGCTCCGACTGGAAGTGAAATTTAACATCATTACCTTTTAGCAATTTTAGTATCTCTAAAATGACTTCGTCAATGACAATAAAACAGTATGACAATTGTCTTTGCATCAAATCATTTCAGTTTTGCATTGAATAGTTTGCATAATATCGGGCAGCTAATATGTAGGATAGTTCATAGAGTTAGAATTCACTTTAGATCTTTGAAAAAAATAGTTCATAGAGTTAGAATCCACTTTAGATCTTTGAAAAAAATAGCTGTTTGCAAAAACAAATAAAATCATAAAAAATACGTATAGTTACCATAGACAAAACTATGTATGTGCATGAAACAACAAAATACAAAAGTAATGATTCTTTGTGTGATCTGCACTTTATTATGACCCAATCTCATTTTTCAGACGGCAGTAACGACCTAAAGGGGGTTCTTAAACCAAAAACTGTACACTGATCCAAATTTTCATGCAAATTGGTTATAACAGTTTAAAACAATTTGTAATAAACCATAAGAGGAAGAGTTTATGACGCCCCATAGAGACAAGTGGGTTAAATTTTGAAAATACTAAAACTGTTTATAACTTTAATTAGTTAGTTAGTTAGTTAGTTAGTTAGTAAAGTCAAATATTTTTGCCAGGTTTGTATAAAATCGATCAACATAGGGAAAAACTTCGAAACCACGTGACCTACATAATATGTGCCTGATGCAGCATAAACCTATTTTCCTCATTTTGATCTGAAAGTTTTTACACTAACTCAAATACCTATGTTATAAACGTTCATGATTCATAAAAATTTATCTGTCCTGTTTAAAGATAAAAATTTATTCATTTTTGTGGCCCCATGGCGGTGTCTGTATTTTTGTTCGGAAATATAGCAATTGGGTCTCAAAAGCAATCTAGTATTAACCTTTTATTATCATAAGTAATACAGTTTTCGATACATATCAGAAAGAGCCGCATCGGCCCATGTAGGATGTAACGTTAGTAAATAAAGTGGAATAGATAAATGAAAGCATGCTTTGCCGGTGGCGTATCAGTACTAAAATTTTGTTAAATATGCTTTCGAAAGTTTTCATGAATTATTTATATAGAATTAAAGTTTAAAATACTAAATAACATTGGCAGTTGTATATCCACACATCAATAAAATTGTTCCATTTGTAGTTTCCAAGTTATATATCTGATAACCAAAGAGAACAACATAAACATTAGTGATAAGTAGCCGTGAAGAACGAAATTGAAATCAAATTTCAGCCAAGATATTCATATGAAATAATTAAATCGCTACCAGCTGTCTCGAGATAAATCGCTATGGTACAAATGACATTGATACACAATTTACACCAAAAAGTTTATGGCATAAATATTGGTAGGTGGTACTGAATGATAAAATTAAAGCAATGATTTTTTTGTGATATAAATATCCTGGCTAAAGTCCTCAGAATGAATAAGTAAGATTAGTGAAAATAAAAACAAAACATATACCGATCGCAGCCTTGCCTCATCTGCAGTTTTCTTTTCAGCTTCCAGTTTGGCTTCACGTTCCTTCTGTGCTTGTTCGGTTTTCTTTTGCAGCCAAACCTAAACAGAATAGAGCAATTTACAAACTCTACAAAGCAACCAACTAAAAAACAGCCTGTACCACTTGTCAATTATTTGAGAGAAGTATTTCAAGAGCTCAAAAGGAAACAAACGTAAATAAAGAGAGCAAAGAAAAAGAATTTAAAGGATCTCCACGCTATGAACAAAATGAAGGGCATTGTTAAGGTGACCCAAATTATAGACAAGATATAGAGTGCTACAATATGGAAAAAGTAGAGTTTCGGAGAAAAGACTCACAGTACGAACATAAAGAAAAGACCCACATCAACTATGTAGATGAAAGTCATGAAAGAAAACCTACAGTGGGAAATTATAAACGAACTTGGAAAAGACCACAGCAAAAATGGTGTGTTCCATACCCTTCGTTTTTAAATATATTAGAACTAACTTGAAAGGCTACATTATTTTCTTCTTGTTTTCTTCTATCTTGTTCCATTTGCCTTTCTTTTCTTCTTCTGTCTCGCTCTTCCTTTAGAAGTTGTTGTTGTTTCAGTACTTTTAAGTCTACAGTGGCATACGGAGACCTGAAAATATAAATAGTTATTTTTTTCTTACTCGTATGTGTGTTCGAAAAGTGAGAATGTCAAAGGTATGAATAGCTGCTAGTGTTAAGTAATAAAAGACAAAATTCCATAAAAATGCTTTGAAAACAATTACTTTTTTTATTCTTTTTTTCTCACCGGTTGATTGCCTATTTTGCCAGTTGTTCGATTTTTTCAAATTCCTCGCCGGCTCATTGTTTGTGAACAATTTAAAATTTTGTGATTTTTTAAATTTTTCGCCCGTTGATTGGGTGTCTTCGCCAGCTGATCCTATTTTATTTTGTTATTTTCTTCGCCGGTTGTTTTAGATCCTTTAAGTGTCATGCATAAAAATCCTTTCATCTCCTCTTTTTTATCCCATTCTAGAGAGACTCGGCATCAAATTTATCAGTAAATAGAAGTTGTCAGTTTTAGCTATAATAGCCGATAATAAACGTAGTAGATATGTCCATTCAGAAACGATTCTAACTTTCAGTCATTTTTAATTTAACTTTATCGTATAAAAACTGACATTTTAGTTTAACAGTGATACTTAAATAAAACGTTGAAATTAAATTATACACAAATATTTAGTTTTCACTGAGAGCTGCACGAAATAACTAAGATCATGAATAGGAAATTGGGTATGGAAAATCCAGCAGCTAACTAGCAACCTTTCTGATGCAACAAGATAGCAGGCATAACACGGTGGTAGTGGGGTTACAAGAACTTCCGATAGCTCCATTGTCTACTTGTGAATTGATTTTATGTTCATTCATTAGCAACTTTTCACACAAACTTAATTTTAGTGTCTGCAGAATCGTGGTATAAAAGATGAAAATACAATGACAAAAACTGATGTGTTAAACATTTTTATGTAACTTTGAAAGTACGCACTCTATAATGCCTTTCACTAACTATGCATTTCAAATAGAATCTGTAAGTATATTTTAAAAAATGGAAGAGGTTAAGGAATAAATTAAATGGAAAATTATGATTGCAAATATATCAAAAGATATTTGGAATATTGTAAGGTTGGAGCACGCAGCAAGATAGTCGCTAAGTTAGTACGCAAACATTATGACAATATATTTCTGAAATTACATTATGATTTCCTTATTATCTAGGACACAAATTTTATAGAAAATGGATTTAATTCGGTTATTTATTACGATCAAAATTCATAATTCTTTCTATTTTCTTGAAAACCATGCAAAAATATTTTCCGGGGATCTTGTTAATAAAACATTTGAATCTATTTGAAACAATTCGTATATACCAGCATGTTTGTATTTATTTTTCAAAAAGACTTGATAAAACTAAAATCAGTATTTCGACATGCCCTTTCCATTATTTTCCATTGCCTGTTGTTTAATATTTCCATTCCTTTAACTTTTCTATATGTATAAAGAATAATACCGACACAAATTACGCTGATAGTTTAAATTATTTTGTTTTATAAAAGCAAATAAATTTTAATAGAAAAATTAACAAAAACATATTATTATATCATTGCATCTACATAGTAATAATATGATAGTACTAACAGAGTTGGCAGAGCATATACCAACCTGTAGCTGTAGCCATTAACTGACGCTGATGTGGGCCTCATTGCTGAACGATTGGGACGCCTTTCGTGAACGTTTGCCGAAGAAGAGGAACGTGAAGAGACTGGCGCTGAGGTGGGCCGAGATTCTAAAATGAAATAAACAGTAGGTACTCAGTCAAATACAGCCCGCAGAGAATTAAAGAAGAACAACACAATATGTAGTATTTATTAAAATATTTCTCATAAGAAAATTGGACTTAGAAAAAGGAAGCCCTCTATTCCATCTCAAACTTTTAATTACACTGAACCCTTCACATTTAAAGTTATTATAAATAACTATGTATGTAACCATTTAGAAATCATTTTTGAGAGTTCGCTTGTTTCAGATAATTGTAACTAATTTTACTGATCAACTTCAAAACAGAAGTATGCAAGTAGCAAGCAGACGTAACTACTTTAAGCAATGTATGAAAATAGCAACTGTGAATTTTCTCTTTGTATAAATACAATAAATCCATACTTTAAATTACTGTTGATCTCATTAATTATAACACTACTCCTGCGTTAATTAGGCACTAAAATTGTTGGAAAAAATGAACTCGTATTTAGGTCAACCGCCTATCAATTAAGTATACAGAAAATAAACTTTTTCAATTCAACATCAAAATACGCTTTGCATATGAAGAATAAAAACATCATTACTGCAGCAAACATTCAAAATAAGAAATAAAATCTGTCAAGCCTTCGACAGTACTAACATCATAATAATGAATGTGATCCAACCAAAAGATGTGTAAATATATACGTATATGGCTTCAACATAAAAACAACATATTTTCAAGGTCAAATCAAAACTAAGTAATCATGTGCATCTTGTTCTACACCCAAACTGAAGCATGATAAGATGGTCAGTTGGGCTTGGTGATTGAAAGTACCATCTAGTATATCCAAAATCAAAAAATCAAAATCTATGAAACAATCCGGTCAGAAATGAAAAATGTAAAATTGTTTAAATGCAAAACAATAACAAGAAATATGGTGCGGGACTTAGGACCCTCAGCGGTGCCAGTTTTATGTGTACACAACCGTCAATCTAGTTATTATTCAAAACGTAAAAGGCTAAATAAGCACTAGTTGAATTAAAAGGCAGATCAAAATCAAATTTAGTGATGATGGAATCATTACATTTATACCAACAATGCATATTCCTTATGTAAGAAATGTAATGGCCATGGTTGA
>JAUYWI010052745.1:0-17711 GCA_034780595.1 Parotoplana pacifica
AACAAAGGTCCTATATTCCTGACCTCACGTAGAACAAAGGTCCTATATTCCTGACCTCACGTAGAACAAAGGTCCTACATTCCTGACTTCAAGTAGAACAAAGGTCCTATATTCCTGACTTCACGTAGAACAAAGGTCCTATATTCCTGACCTCACGTAGAACAAAGGTCCTATATTCCTGACCTCACGTAGAACAAAGGTCCTATATTCCTGACTTCACGTAGAACAGAGATCCTACATTCCTGACTTCACGTAGAACAAAGGTCCTATATTCTGACCTCACGTAGAACAAAGGTCCTATATTCCTGACCTCACGTAGAACAGAGGTCCTATATTCTGACCTCACGTAGAACAAAGGTCCTATATTCCTGACCTCACTTACCACCATATTCCTGACTTTACGTAGAACAGAGGTCATATATTCCTGATCTCACCTAGAAGAGGGCCTATCTCTGACTTAACCCAACACAGGCTAGCTAACGTTTGGCCATCGACTATATCCATTTATCTATTTCATCTTTCATGCATCATCAAAATCATAGAGGAAGTGATTTACTAATTCAAGTCATAGTAAAATTTTTATTCTTAATTCTAGACAGCTTTTGTGATCTAAATTATATTTAATAGGACACAACAAAAATTTAGAACCCTATTTAGCAACAAGTATGTAAATGAAGTCTCCTCCCTCCTATTAAACTGAGCAGCTGGCATATCAAAGCCATCAGACTACGAGTATATTGATTGGCAATTTGAAGGAAATAAATGACGGCTAGTGATGTTATCCGTTTAATTATAAGTTCATTTTTTAATGTTTTACCTTGTTACACTAGAATTCAAATATATTTCATATTTTGATTAAAAAAATATTTATAGGTTTTATTGCTCTGCATCCAATGTAAATAGATACTTTATGAACCTCTTACAACCAAGCAATGCTTAATTAGATTTTTAATAAACAGAATAGAGAATTTTGATAATATTCATGGTGATGGAATTTACCAGATGTTTCAAAATTTGATGTATTTTTGTTCACTAATTATATAAGACATGTTTCGATATAACATTATTTCTTCGTCAGGAAAAATACGGAAATTGAACATATTTTTATGGAACTTCATCGCTTTTACCCTTCCAAATTTTACCAGATGTTCGGTTAGGACTACATCTCAACTATTTTGGTATCAAAGAGAAAGTTATTCAATATTTGTCAAAATAATAGCATAGAGTGCAAATTTTAAAAAATTGACAAGCTTCCAAACTTTAGATTAATTCATGCTTTACAATCTATGCTACAAATTGGGTCTGAAATGGAACTGTAAAGATAATCATGCTAAAAATTGGGTCTCAAATGGAACTTTAAAGACGATCATGCTACAAATTGGATCTGAAATGGAGCTGTAGAAAATAAACACTTGGACACAGACCTATTGAAAGAAAGTCCGAACCTGTTTATCTGGCGGAATCTGGGTGTAAAATTCAAAAGGAATATCGAATACCAAATGTGAAACCAAAGCCTTATAATGTATATTTCATTTTTTGGTATTTACAATAGTGACCTTTTCAACTTAAAGAAGCAGGAAATTTACATTCATGAAAACTCATTTTACCATACTTTATTGTTAGAAGAATCCTTTCTTTAAATAAAAAATAACAAAACAAATTGAGGACATATGCATTTTCCAAACCACTTATTGATTTTCAATTCCTCCATGAGTGCTTTAATGATCTCACCGAAGCAGATCGCATTTTACTAACTCTGTCCAACAATGAGGGGATGCTTAGGTAAAAGTGCTTTTAGTCTATAGCAGAAGATGCCTATCTTATAATTTATTGCAGTTGGTAATCAGCCTGACACACTATGCATGTTCTCTAGAATTAATTCCATTTCCTCTACAAAACAAAACAACAACTTTCAAATAAGGAGTAAATTTATGAAGATAACAAAACCTCGCAATTATGGACAAATTTGCAAAGAGACGTATTATCAACTTCAACAGTTTGGTTTTACATGTCTTTCAAGTCTTGTCATTAACTAATTGAGTTGTCTGTCTACCAACTTGATTCATAAAAGCGGGAGATCTTTCAAGTGCTCGGGGATCAAATTTGAGTCGAAACAGTTGGTTAGTTTTGGTGAGAGTATAATAAGTAAACATTTGACAATTTTGAACTGTCCAAAACCGGAGCTACGGCAGTTATAGTGGTGCCAAATTGTTGTGTAATAAATTCTCCCAAAAACAAGTAGGAAGGTAAATAAAATCTCCCGCATTGTAGAGAGCAAGTCAAGTCAGCAAACCGGTCCCTTGGTAGAAGGAGAAACAATTAAGGAGTTGATTTTCCATCAATCAATGAGGCTGAGCTACCTTGTTAGCGTGTCAGGCCACCACTCTCTGGGATAACCTCCGCAGTTAGCGGTTCCGTGCCAGGACAAGCACTAGCTTCTTGCATGCCAATGACGTCTCCAGAGAGGAACCATCATCATCTTCAAGGACTTCAGCTTCCTTTAACAATCAGAATCACCATATTCATTATGTAATGACCTCACTTGGCTTTACGCCTGGGAAATAGCTCAGTATACCAGACGAATGACTGGCATTTTGTTTCAAACAGCAAAACATCTACAGAACAGTTTGAGATTTATTAATTTAATTTGTTGTAAAAGTGTAATTAGGTTTATATCGTTAACTGTATACCCATCTAATAAATTATTAGTATTTCATCAAAAGTACAAAGTTATACTATCAGATTGACATCTTAAATTAATGTATTTTCTAGCTAGTAGGCATGTATTACCATTATGTACCAATTTCTTTATTCTAGTTTGGAACACACTGATAGTAAAAGAGTAAGGATGGCATAATGTCACTTTGTACCTAAGAAAAAGAAGAGCGCAGAGGTGACCATACATTTCTATGGATGTGACTCTGTGCCAGTAGAGTTTTGCTACTACAGAAAAATGAGATAAGGGTTATTTTTTCAATCAACCACAAAATTTGGTATGTAAATAGTTCCTGTAGCCAACAAACCAAAAAGTTAAGAACGGCGCGTTTTTAGTATCTCGATATGATTTAAAAAATGATTAACTTATAATTATCTATCATATAAAAAAAGTACTAAAATCGACCAATGAATAAGCTCTACAGACCTAAAATACCTTTAAAAACACAAAAATATTAGTCCAGTCATTCTATCATTCCAAGTAAAAATAGCAAAACAAGGTTTACCTCAAACAAATGAGCTCAGAAGTAATTTTTGATGCAGAAGTATCTACGGTATCTAGGGTGCTTTTTAAAATAAAATCGCTTGAAATATAGATTTTTAGATAGATAATGGGCATATTCCTATCTCTTGTTAATACATTATATGACTGTAAAATCCTTAGTCTGCCGTTATTTGGCATTTTTATATGAATTCAATATGTGGTTAATTAAGTACAGATGTATGTACTTAAATAATCCAATTACTTGAATCAGAAAACTTAAATCGGACAATATTTGGAATTTTATGCATACAAATCCTACTAACTAATTTAAATACTCATAGTAACGAATCCTTATCTTCAATTCGGAATGAAATGAAACTTTCTTAAACCCCCTAGACAGGATCGGTTTCGGTCTTCCATTAATTTTGATTTGATCTTGAAAAGATGTTGCAGCCAATATATATCTTTTTACACATTTTTTGGTTGAATTATATTCATTACTGTCGAAGGCTTGACAGATATTATTTATTATTATGTCATCTAGAAGACTCAAATGACTTTGAAAAATGCTTTTTTTGAATAGACAATAGGCGTGTTTCTATCTGTTGGAAATATATCAGATCGACCCACTGGGGGGGGGGGCGGTATCTTCAAAGGCTTACAAAAAATTTCCTGAGGGGATTGCAGGGGATTCTATTGATTAAAATTCCTAGATCCTATAGATAGTTTTGCACCAAAAATATTTCTGTGCTAATTTATTTGAGGTAAACCTCGTTTTTTAAAAATTAGAATGACTGGACTATTATTTTTATGTTTTTAAAGTTTTTTTTTCAGTACTTTTTCTAAATGATAGATAATTAAAAGTTAAACATTTTAAAACCATATCGATAGACTAAAGTGCTTTAGTTTTGAAGATATTTAGAAAAATTAAAAAATCTATAATTATGACATCATAGGATCTATAAATCAAAGTTACTGGGGTCAAAAACGCACCGTTCTTAATTTTTTGGGTTTGTTGGCTACATACCAAATTTGGTGTTTGGCTGAAAAAATAATCTCAACGTCCATTCCTCCCCCCCTACTAATAGAATAAGAATAAACAGACACATCAACATTTAAATATCAAAAACAAAACTGGATTCAATTTTGAAAAATATTCTCTTCACATTGAATAGTCAAAGTTATGGCATCAATATCTCCTATCTTTGGTGGACTTTTTTTGCTTTCTTTAAAAATTAGAATGACTGGACTAATTTTTAATGTTTTTAAAGGTTTTTTTCAGTACCTATTTTAAATGATAGGTAATTAAAAGTTAAACATTTTTAAACCATATCGATAGACTAAAGTGCTTTAGTTTTGAAGGTATTTAGAAATTTTTTTGCTTTCTCTTCTCCCACTAACCTATCCTATCCAATTTTATATAACAATTCATTACATTCTCTATAACCAAATTTCAAATACCTTGTCAGCTTCACGTTTCCGAACCTTATTTTCTTGTCAGCTTCATGTTTAAGAACCTTATTTTCTTGTCAGCTTCATGTTTCCGAACCTTATTTTCTTGTCAGCTTCATGTTTCCGAACCTTATTTTCTTGTCAACTTCATGTTTCCGAACCATTTGAAAAATGCACAACTATGAACAAAAATGTAAACCCATTTGTCTAGTGGTTTATCTAATAGAAAAAATGGTTCTTCCAACTGAAAATAAATCACTAAGAACGAAAGCTCATAGGCTTCAAAATGTGTTAGTTTTTAATCGCTGGCCAGAGTTGATTGCATTTTTAATTTAAATATCGCGCGGGTGGGGGCCTGCCTGGTACACCAGCGCCCGACACGTGAAGCAACGTGCGCCGCCATCCCCCCAATCCCGTCACCCATTCACCAGGCTTGCTGCAATAGGACAAATGAAATAATTAGCTGCTTCAGCACCAGGCAATGCCATCGATCATACCCATCCATCTCCTACTACACAACACATTAGCTATACATAGATAGATATTCAGAGTAATAATTTGGAAAAAATACTCAAAAAATCAATTACTACATACACCAACATAATTACCAATGCGTTTGTATTACTGGTGGGTTGTTGCTGAAGTTGATAAAATACAACAGAACTTGTTCGCAGTCGATACATCATCAGACTGCCATCTCACAAAGAGACTTAACTCGTTTCAAAAATCGGTTCCATCTGTTGGAGTTCACATTTGAAGACGAATTTATCCGAATTATATTACTTTGTTATCGTGTCAAATAAAAATGCTGAATAGCTTGCTCAATTAATGAGAGCATTTTGAAGAAGAAAAAATGGTGTCATTTTGGTTGATATTCGCAATTTCGTGCTAACTGTATACAACACTCCGTGATGTTGTTAACTTGATAGATATTCGCAATTTCATACTAACTGCATGCATGACATACCTAGATCTCAAGTGTTAATATATTAATATCTAGCTCGTAGTAAAATCATTATAATAATCAAGAAATACTGGCGGCATTGGTGAAATGCTATACGAAATCTAACACTAATTTCGGTAAATTATTATTAGTTTACATCATCACTACTATAGCGTGTTTGACCTTGTTAGTTTATGAAAAACTAAATGCAAGAAAGAAAAAGTACAAAATTAACCTTGAAAATACAAGTCAAGACTCAAAGTAGCTACCTACCTACTGATATACGAGAGCCGATAACTATCACCAACTCTGTTCAACGGTTTACAAATAGCAAAAAGCTTTTATATTTTTCAGTATCCTTTGTGTAGAAATGAACACTACCGAATTGGAGAAATTCCGAGGTCACTGAACCTTTGAATGGAAAATATAGATCCTCATATTACATAAAGCTATTTTTAGACTGACCGATAGGAATATCAAGAGAGAAATATTTATGGATTGGTGACTGACTTGGACAAGTTCTCGTTTTATACTATTAGTGTAAATCTTTAAATCAAATAATAGAATCAAAACTTTAATTTAAAAAAAGGATCCCATCTCTCTCTCTTTCTGAAATGAGAGTAGCTAAGGGAATTCCCTATCTCTCTCAATTAAACTTCTGAATGACAGTAACTAAGGGAATTCCCTACCCTCTTAATTATATTTCTGAATGACAGTAACTAAGGGAATTCCCTACCTCTCTCAATTAAACTTCTGAATGACAGTAACTAAGGGAATTCCCTACCTCTCTCAATTAAACTTCTGAATGACAGAACTAAGTAAATTCCCTACCTCTCAATTAAACTTCTGAATGATAGTGGGTAGCTATGGGAATTCCCTATCTTTCTGACATACAAAATGACGTTGACAGAGTGTTTTCACGACTATATAGAAACTAGCAAAGTGCGTATTAAAAATTGACATAAAATTTTGACAAAATTGGAAAAAGTAAATTATTTATGTAGTTGGGTACGGAAAAAAAACATTCATTCATTAAGTAAATGAATGTTTTCTATGTTCATTTTATAAATACACACACAGTAACAGTATACAAAAAGCTGTGCCCATGTATCGAAATGTTTTTAATCTCCCTAAAATTTGATACAATAATCTAGCATATGATTGCATCCATGTGTTATTTTGGATTGAAAAGTATGGTAAAGTTAATCAGAATTTAAATGCTTTATTTACTCAAATAAAAATGCACTTTTCAATACAAATGAAAAACGAAAAGGCAGACTTTTTGATACCAATGACACCCAGTAAAAATCTGAAATTATGGAGGTCTGATAAATGGAAATAAACTATGCATTTACCTCTACATAGCAAAATATTATTAGGATGTCACATATCAGATACTCAGTACCAGATTTAGGAATTCAAGAAAAGACCCATTTGTTTCGACAAACAAAATGCGATTTTATTCCAACTTTTGGAACCAACATCATCCATCATGTTTGAAATCTATCCACCTAAAGAGAGCCTTTTGAACAAGCCAATTAAAACAAACTTCAAGCAAATTTGTTCATCATTAGATATCACCACAAGTAAGAGCTAATACCCTAAATTGATTTCACAGTAGTTTAGGGTTTGAGCTTTATTGGTTTTTAATCTTTCTATCATTTTTATAACTAGCTGTGTCAATAAATTACCAAATTTGCCATATTGATAGCCCTAGCAACAACAGTTGCTAATTGAGAAGTTCATACAATCAAATTCAGATATGGTAACTAAGATTTTATGTGGTTGAATGACTATAAAATCACAGTTGTCGTATTAATTAGCAAAATAGCTTGTTTTTCTGTCACATTGTTGTACCTAGCAACATTTACTAGGGGGAAGTTAATTAAATAAAAGTTCATACATGGTAACTAAGATTCCATAAAATCATATCAAAATAGTTTTTAAGAGAAAAGTATATGAAGTTTATATATGGTAACTAAGGATTCATGTAGCTAAATAACATATTTGCAAAAATAGTTGTTGCTAAACCTCTCTGTTGTCCCTAGTAACAGTAGCTAACTGAAGAGTTGCTTAAAGAAAAGTTTATATATAGTAACTAAGGTTTCAATTGGCGAAATACGCATAAAGCCATTGTTATATGGGATGAATTTGTAAAAATTCCTTGTTGCTATGCAATATTGGCGCGCCTAGCAACGGCACAACAAAACTGAAAACCTATTTAATCGCCACCACAAAATTAATCTAGGTGCCAAATTTGGTTAAAATCGGTTAATGTTTAGATTATGATATTGGCGAAGGAGAAGTAGAAAAAAAATTAAAATAGGAAATAGTCACCTTTTAAGACTGTCTTTCTCCTAAACTACTTGATCGATTTTGACAAACTTTGGCACACTTACTTAACATTGGAGTCTGAACAAAGGTTGTGAATTTCAAGTCAAGGAAAGAATTTCATCTTTTAATGAGAAAGATAAAAATGGCCCATTTTCAACGAATAAAGCCCATAGCAAAGGCTGATATTTGGAGCTAACAGCCTATTACCATTGGCTTAGATTAGAACAAAGGTAGATAAAATAAGGAGTAAAAGAAGAACCGAATCGTATCGTTCAGTTTTGTATTCTCTTTAGTGTCACCTGTTTTTGTTGATTGTAGTTTTGATAATCTATTTTGTACTTACAATATATTATGTATTAGTTGTACTTTTAAAATGTTCTAGATTCTATTCTTGAAATTATTAAAGATTTCATCTAAATTAATATTTTTGGTTACTATAAAAATCTTGATGTAACTCAATTTTGAAAATTTTAGCTCCCAAGAAGGTTAATGAACTCACAGGCCAGGAGGTAAACAGTAGGAAGCATAAGTTAGTTTAGCTTCCAAGGTCTGGTGTAATCGCTAAGTTTCCTAATTGGACCGATTCAATATACTCAGTACTCGTCACAGACCTCAGCATCGCCGGTCCAACGCGATAAAAAATGATCAGTAGGAAAAAAGAGTCTATCTACATTACATCTGTACATACATACAGCCTACATAGAAACAAAATAATCTTTTGTACTTACAAATACACTGAGCTTTGTCTTTTCCGGTGCACTGGTGAGCCTCATAGTAGCCCTTGGGACAGTCTCTGCAGGCTGTAAACAGAGAGGAAAACGAGTAGGAATTAGCGACACCGGTCTTGGTTTCCAAAAGACAAAGCAATAATATTAATAACACAATACAATCGGATAGCCACCTAGGTGACAACGTGACACAATGTCTAACACATGAGCCAATACCACAAGATGGCAGTGGTGTGCCAACAACACAATGTCTCGCGCGTGACATCTTCCACGTCTAGCTCAGAGCTGTGTATGCTATGTGACATGGATAGTCAGGAAGTAGCAGCTCAGCATCAGACGACTAGGACAGCTACAGCAAAACGATCACCATCATCATCACTGAATAGCCACCGAATAACAATCACAATTTAACAACATAATCCAAATGGGGAATAACACAAATAAATTAAACACAGCAAAATAAGAAAGAAATAGCCTAACAAGTTGAGAATGGAAATAAACCACCAATGTCTTTAATAGCCACTAACACATAATCTTTCATGGTTCAATAATACGGTTGTGCTAGATCAAGTTACAAAATGTATTGTCAAATTAGCAAATCCACTCCATGCCTAGTGACTGGCTGTGTCAAGTAACGTCATGTATTTATTTGGCTGGTGTCTGACAAAACAAACACAACCAGAGCACAGTGATATAATTAATGAAGCAACAAGACAGCACATAAAGTGGCAAATTGTTCAACGAGTGAATGGATTCTCGCCAATAACAATCAACGAACGAGCAGTCACGCACAAGAAATAGATATTTTTCCACAGACCATTTGGCAAATACAACACCAACTGTGCACAATATGGCAGAAATAAAAGCAAATGACGCCGGAAATGAATCAGATCCAGAAAGAAGAAGCAGCTGGTTCGGTTACTAATCAAGCAACTAATCAGCATATGTTGCTAGGGAGATAATCTGATTCGGTTTTGACCTCATGAGGTGACATGGATGGCATTTAGAGGATCACCACGATGCTGATCCACAAGATTGATATTGGTGAAATTGGAAATGGCATTTCAACCAGCCGAACTTATGATGAGCAATCCAAGAATATACACTAACTGGATAAAAGTACAATAAATGGCTTATTTAAACCAAACAACTTTTCTATTTTTAAAATTGCAATTAACGGTACTATGGAGTATCTCTGTCCTTTTGTGTAGTGAAGCAAATCCAAGAAAAAGCACCAAAAGATTGCTCAACCAAGCGGATCCAAGATAAAGCACCAAGCACATACAAACAACAAACAAACAAATAAATAAATGCAGAGTATTTGGGTACTAGTTTGATTCTGACATACACGCAAATAACGAAGCGAGGGACGCGTAGATGCTGACTATCGGAGGTAGGTAGTACTGTACTAACAACCTGCGATCAGTTTTACTGTTAACTTAGACGTCATGTAATAGGAAAACAGTTCTTTATTCCCATTTGCTTGTGTCTATCTTAGTGGATCAGCTAGCATTGGCGATAGCCTTCATTCACAGTACGTCCAATCTCAATTGGAAACATTTTTGGCTTCGAGTTGTCTCATTGCAAAACGAATTGAACAATTTTTGCCATGACTTATAACAATATAAGCACATTATCAATCGGATTAATGTGCCTAATACAATGGGAATCGCATGACCAATTTTGAGAATATTTACAAGTTTAAAATCTTGTCATAAGACGATTTGAAAGACCTTGAGCAAAGACGAAATCAATATTTTTCTTCCAATAAGCAGTTGATTGACCTATGTGGGTGGATTGTCTCAGCACCTACCGCTAATGGCAATCGCACCTTCAGTTCATTCCAAAAACTCCTGAATATGTCATGGGTTATGCAGAACTGCTGAATATATCATAGGTTATACATAAGTCCTGAATGTCATATATTTTAGAGAAGTCCTGAATATGTCATGGATTCTACAGAAGTCCTGAATATTCCATAGGTTATAGAGAAGTCCTGAATATGTCATGGGTTATACAGAAATTTTGATTGTGCCATTGGTTATCCAGAATCTCCAGAATATACCTATCATCTTATTTAGAAAATCCTAAACATTCCATGCGTCATTCACTCAGGCTGCTGGTGATGACCAGAACATAGCTGAACTATAAAAGAAAAAGACATGGACCAATAAAAGGTCGTAGAATTAATGATTCTCTAAAAGCAACGCAATGGTTCTGAAACTTGTCAAATGTTTCTACAATTTTAGAAAGGTTCGTTACTACCTAAACAAAACAACGGGAAAATTACTGATTTAAAATGCCTAAGAAAAGAACATACATAGACCGAGTTTGGGGTCAATAAAATGCAAGAGTGTGGTTGATATAGGTAACGGTGCTGATCAAAAGAAACAAAATTCGGTAGCTTTGTAAGAGTGGGCTGATCATATCAAGCTGCGGTACCGACAAGAACAAGTTGCTATTTGATACAAGAAGCAAAATAGTTGAATACATTTGTAACATATCTGTAAATAAGACAACTGTAATGCATCAATACCGTCGAGAGAAAAAAACAGGTTGTTCCGATCATATCCCCATATTAGAGATAACTATAATTGCTATTACTTTGCAATGGAAACTGAAGTTCGAACGTTCAGCCGATCGGTCGCTTTTTCTTCCGAATTTCTTTTGAACATCTCCTACAGCTGGTAAAGGGACTATCTGCTGCAAATATATAGACTATCTACTTAGTTACCGAGGATATCAATTTAGCTGTAAGTCTATCTACTTATTACAACTAAAATGTGTGGGTACTCTAGCCATTATCCAGCTCTATAATATTGGTAGGTAACCACTTACTAGCTAGCAAATAGTTCGAATTGATTGAAAATGATCGGTTTTAGCGCGCGCAATACTGCTGCTACTGGGTTTAAAAGTCTTTCGATGTATGTAATACAACAAACTACCACTTACTTAGTACAAATATCAAATAAAACACGAAACATTTTAGTGAGGGGTGGGGGGTTGATAAAGGGACCGTACGTCGTCATTCAGATCGACCAAGATAATAAAAAACCTGACAATTTCACTTTTGAAACCCCACTCGGTAGTTGGCGCCAGTGATACGATTCACTGGAAACAATCAAACTAAAAGATTTGCTATTAATTTTCAATAAAACTTCCAACTCGTTTCATTTTGTTTGGGTTTTTTCTTCTTCGGTCGGTTCTACACTATACGTCTAACCGTTTCTTGTTTGTTGCCCGGGGTCTAGCTATCGTGGATACATGGTGAAATAGTGATCTAGTCTGGTGTTCGACTGTTGTTTACTCAATGACAATTCAGTGAGCTGTCACGCCTTGCCTAGCTAGGTTGGTTGGTGCTCAAACCAAATAGGTATCCATTCGCATGTTCCATTGTAGGCTAATCTAGTCGAACGTTTATTAGAGAAGGAATAAATCAACTGTTAAGAAAATTTAACGATAATTCTCTTATAATTAGACTTTTATTGCTCTAGTTAGACCGTTAATTGAGAAAATTAATATGAATATTCAAAATTATACATAATCTTGTAATCATGGCCTTTGAAATATTCGTTTGTTTTTCTGATTATTTGTTCATTTATTCATTCGAATGATAGTTCATGAATTTGTCCTTTCACTTGTTCATATTTTTGATAAAGTACAGATAGTCACACAATATTTGGGACCAAGACACAGCAGTTAGCAAAGCTTCCCTAAAGTGTGGCGCAGAAGTATATGTTCTTATAAAACTTGTCGACAGATCATTTCCAAGTATCGATTATTTACTAATTTCCCTTGAACCTGCCAAGCAGGTAGTGCATAATTAACCTCTCTTGGCCAGGTTGCGCTCAATGTGGCTTCATCTAATTTGAAAGGTCACGTAGCATAGTTTTGATTAAGACTGCATATCGGGGTTACAACTACCTGTCATAAGTAAGCCATGTTATAAACATTATTAATATACTGCCAATTGGGAACATAAATTACCGCTTTCTGGACTTTAAATACGCAAATAGCCTAGTAGGATAACGTTCTAATTACGTCTAACCCCCAGATTAAATTGATCTGAAATGAAAGAATTATTGAAATAATAATTGTTGAATCTCTTGGGAACTTTAGTTTGCAAATATGATTAAAGCAATGATATATCAGGTTATAAATGGAAAATAATCCGTACTTTTGAATAGTCAATCATAAAATAAAATGAAAAATGTTTCCAAAAATTAAAAACCTGGATCTCTGATGGGAGCGATACTACAAAATCAAGTGACCTGGGCCTAAAAAGATAGGAATCTATCTCGATTTCTGCTAACAGGCAATGCCAAACTACACTTCACTCATAAAGTGAAGTCCGTGGCACAAAACAAAAGCGACTACATAGTTGCTTTGATATACATACAAGCCGTAAGCAGAATGTCTATAAGCATAGCATGCTCGAACTTTCAACAAACCAACCAGTCAAGCACAAGAAGCGGAATAGATATTGTAATGATGTAAAGCAATGACAGCTTGAATAACAAAACCATGTCGCTAGATTTCCTTTCACCATATTGAAATATGAAGATCTTTAATGACAAAATACGCTTGTCTGAAAATCAAGGGCATCGAAGCTAACAACAGTGAAGATTCTTAACAAAATTAAAAAGAGAAGATAACAATACGGTTGGCACGCAGTGATGATGGTTTACGTTTGGTGTTTGACCATGTAGATAGCATGGTGAAAATAGTTTTGATAATTGTTTTACCAATTGTACAAAATAGAACAGGTTTATCAAGGATCAGTCATAAATACCTCTATTCACATTTAAGATATAAATCAAAAATTCAAATGCCTAGATCCCCCCCCCCCAATGCAATGAATTCATTCTAATCTAAAACAACACAGAATATAAAAAATAACTACATATACCTACGTACCTGACTATTGTTTCTTTTCAATTTAAAAAAGTCAAGTGGATGCATAAATTTTTATAGCTATAACGTGAACCGAGTAATTTACTTTTAAATGAGCGACCTGCTACGTTACTATTATTAATAGTTTGGAATTTATGACAGACAAAGACATAAATAACACATTATTGGCAGCTCCTGTAGAAGAATATGCCGGTTTGGCTATCCAAAAAAAAATAACAACATGAGAATAAATTCCTTTTTTAAGATTTATACAACTAATAACTTAATATTGATGAATAAAAGAACCATAATATGTTTATATACCTACTTCATTGATTAAAACGTAAGACAAAAAAAAATTAATAATACTAAACAGACAAAATTGTATACACAAAAGTACGAAAAAGACATTATTGAATTGCTATTATTTCCAGCAATATTATCCATTATGCTAAATCCGTATTTTTCAAATTAAAATTGTTTTCGTCAGTAACATTTATTCTAAATGCATGATTTGAATTTTAAATCTATGGCTTTGTCTATGACTTGGTCTACGACAAAATAAAAATCTAAAGTCGTTGGCTGTAGATAAATTTGGTATAAATGCTTTAAAAATTAGAATTTTGAACATAGCTTACATCATTAATCGATCAATATTTCAACCATGAACAGTAAAACAATTCAACTCAGTTATTTTCTATCTACATTCTACAAATACTAATTATTCGGCTACTGAAATACACCATTTACTAGTCGAAAGTTGGGGCGAAGAAAATACGGTTAGCCTCCGTAGAGTACAGCAGATAAAGAAAGAATTTGAAGAAGAAGTTCGAGTTAATTTTGAAACAGTGGCAAAGTCTGGAAGAAAAAGTACAAGAACTTGTCCGGAAAACGAAATTTAATCGAAGAACATTGTTATATTTATCTAATAACTGCTTTGGAAAGACAGACTGGCATAGAAAAAACATCTATTTACAGTAGGTTATACTAACGAAAGATTTGAAGAAAAAGTCATAATTTGTCTGACCGAAACAAAGAAAGCCGAGTTTTACAAAGTCAAGAAATAATGGATGAGTTTTCTAAAAGAGGTGCAAGTCAATAGATTGTTGTTATCGACGAACAGTGGATATACTACCGAGAAGTTAGACCCAAAGAATGCAACCATGCTTGGGTTGATGATGCTGGAGACCGTCCTGTGGCAGCAAGGACTATCTCTCATCGAAAAGTATTGGCAATTTGTTGCTTCCAATTTCAACAAGAGTTCCTTTTATTTTGTAACGCTAGATGATGGTGGTTCAATAAATGCGAATAGATACGTTGTAGTTTTAGAAAACATAGTTCGGCAATATGAAATACAAATGCCAAGATGGGAAATAAAAATCCAACACGACAATGCCAGACCCCACGTGGCAAATTTGGTTCGCCGTTGGATTGAAGATAAACATATTTCCTTGGTAAACAAGCTCCATTCTCCCCAGACAAAAACCTCCTTGATCGCTATTTATTTCGGAATTTCGAAACGTACAGCGAAAAACGAAAGTTTTGCTAGCGCTGCTGATGTTCACAATAGCATTAATGACTTCTTCAGTTCTGACAGAGAGACAACTTCTGAAAGAGTTTGCAGGAATTAAGAGCACACATTGAAAGGATTGCTGAGGCCAATGGTGATTATGTTTAGAAGCACTATATTGAACATTATTATTGTTTATATTTTTAGATGCAATGTACATAAATATATTATTGTTCAAAATACATTACAACTTTATAAAAAAGAACTTTTTCGCAACCCTATAAATATGTGTATCCAAAAGTTAAAATAAATAACAATAAAGAAAATAAGAGGTAGATACCAGTGGACCTTTTTGAATAAGGCAGCTAGATAAAAGAATTGTAGGTAATGAATGCAGTACCTGATTTCTCATCTAAATTCCATAATGCTAAAATATTGGAATTAATAAAAACTGCCAGTTTAATTAATGTAATTATGTAAGCAATCCGCCAATAAACATTAAAATTTGATTACAAACTTATTTGGTTTTATCAAAGTAAAAATAATACACCAGTTAATGGTCCATTAAATAAATAGGTTATTATAGAGGCAGAAAATCTTTCCGCTTACATGTAATTTGATAGCATGCACATACACTAATCCATTTTAATTAGCGTACAATTACAGATTAATGTATTGCAATTATCCCATAACTTTGGTTGGGGACGAAGAAAGCAGCAGCAATTTCCATAATTTTGTTATATGTATTCATTCACAACAAACATGGCTTTCTGGAATAGCAGATAATGAATCTCTAAATTCCTCTAATGAGTATGACGCTATTCTTGAACCAGTGAAAGCTCATTCTATTTTTTGTATAATCCCCCCTCCATCCTACTGTTAGTCTCTCCTTTCCATCCCCCTCACCACCCACCTACACAAATTGTTCCAGCGATTGCATAAAAAACTATTACGCTATTCAAGTGCGTGTCTTTATTGAATAATACAAAAAATCTGAACAAACAAACAAACAAACAAGAAAGCAAGCAAGTTGAACACATTCAGTTCATTAATTGTTGACATGGCAAATTAATTGCCAAATCAGGTTGGGGCACAATTCTGTGATAATTAGCCTCACCAAAAAGGAGAACCAACTTAGAACAACCGAGAGACGTTGCTATAACAATAACTGCATCAACTACAGCACACTAAACTCGTACTGGATTGAAATTGTTCACTCAAAAGAAAGCAAGAACCCGCCTGCAACAAACAACATAAATACGCATGTTTTCGGCGTTATCGTTCCAATAGCTCCAGTTAATCAGAACAATTTTGGATTGTATTAAAACAAAACCCAATTGACTGATTTATTAGTAATCCTAATTATTTTCGAACTATAAAGCAGAAAAGAAATACAGTGAAGCTGGCTAATAATATAAATACTCTAAAAAGTAGTATTTTATTAGGGGTGTTCCAAAAGAAATGAGACAAATGCTATAACTTTTTTCTCTTTTAATTCAGGTTGATCAAATGTGTAATATATTATCTTACGTGGTAAGTAATAAGATAAAATTTCATGAAAAATTATTTACTTACAAAAAAGTAATTATAATTTATAATCTGAAAATGGTTTTCTCTATGAAATTTTGATAAAAATGAGTTGATTTTACTGCAGACTTTTTTTTGATATAGTCCCCATGTATGTGAATGCATTTTGTCCATCGCGATACCAGTTTTCTCATATTGTCTCTGAACCAGGCTTTTGGAATGGCTTTGATAATATCCCCTGTTCGATTCTCAAACTCTTGTTGTGATCCAAAGCCCTATGAGGAATGACTTGATGAGGTAGGGAAACAAATCGAAGTCACATGGAGAAAGATCAGGACTGTATTGAGGGTGAGGAAGTTGATCCCAATCGAATGTTCGAAGTTGGTTCTGAGTCAAGGGACCGTTTTCCAATTATGACGCATACGATTACGAACTACAAACGTCTTTGAGTAATAATCAGCATTGATTGTCATATTATCAGGGAAGGCCTTTGTGATCCCAAAAGCATAAAAGCATTACTTTTGCCAATGAGAAAATGCCTTTGCTTTGAGGGGGGAATAGTGCCTTTTGGAAGCCATTGTTTACTATTCTCCCTAGTCTCTGTTTCGAAGAACGGTAGCTAAGTGTGATCCATAGTGATCAATCAATTCCAGAAATTCTCTCCTTCGCATTGAAGTTGCTCAGGATTTTCTTGTACACACTGCACTCTCTGTAGCTTTTGATCATTGTTGAGTAATCGAGGAACCCATCGTGTACTAAGCTTTCTGAGTTTCAAGTGATCCTTGAGAATGTGATGAACAGTACCACGTGGCATTTCACCCTTGCCTCAATTTCTTGGACAGTATATCTCCGTAGTGCTGTTTCATAAAACAAAAAACAACCCTACTCGATGTGTCGTAAGACTCTACAAAGTTTATTTAAGTCACAGACCAGAAAATGTTGAGCAAACCGGGTGTGAGGCTTTTTATCTTTCGCCTTTAATCAATCCAAAACACATTGCTGGTACAAGTCATCACCAATGGGTGTAAATACGTTAGATAAGAAACGACTAACAACAGGTCTATCAGACCAACAAATTTATACGAACAATAGCATGCGGAGAATTTGCCAAACTAGAATGGTTGA
>JAUYWI010052756.1:0-30330 GCA_034780595.1 Parotoplana pacifica
ACTTACATTTTCCCAAGACTAGAAGTTCTTCGTGATGATTTTGATTCGAGGGAGGATCTTCAGCAATTCCTGGCGCAACAACTTTCGACATTCAGAGCTCAAAGAATGGATAGAGCACTCCAGGAATTGGTCCAAAAGATGCACAAAATAATCGACAGCAAAGGGAGTTGTCGTTTTATAAAACATTTTTGTATAGATATTATTCATCATTTGTAAATATATACTTTATTATCATAAAACGGTCATTTTCACCAGGACAACTTATATTTGGTCCACAGTAGAATGATGTTCTAGTAAGATTGATAGAATTTTGACCGTTTATTGAAGGAAGTAATTGTGAAAGAGTGTTCTGATTTCTGTAGTTTCAAATATAAACTAAATTGGTGGAAAATTCGAATGTGTTTTCAACTAGAGGTTGTGTATAAAGACACAACTTCCTTGACAACTGACGTGCCTTTAAAAAATTAATCGATTTTTTTTGTTAAAAAATTCTAGATATTTCCGCCTTCAAATTTTCAAAATCTAAGGAATTCTGTAATTGGTAGACAATTGTAACACATTTATCAATGTCTATGTATTTGTAAAAGGTTAATATATCCATTGATTGTTACATAATTCTTTTGTTTATTTGAAATTTACGAAATCTTTGTTGTGCTGTGTGGTTAAAATTTAATAATTTTTACAAAATTACAGAATATCAAATTAATGATACTATGCAAGTTATTCCAATTTATATTAAAAACTCTGTCCTTACAGCATGCCGAAAGCAATGGTTTGAATTGTGGTGATGAAGAAATGAAGACCATTTCTGATCCTTCAGCTTATGCTAGCATGTTGGAAAAAATGCAGGTGTGTGTTAACCTAGTTTTAATTCATGGTGTGGTGTTTATCACTGTATATTTCCTATGTTATATTAATTTAGTGTTTTAGCGGAAATTGTTCATTGATTTGGAAAATGGGCATTATTATGTAAACTATTATGTAATATTATATATCCATTGTTGTGTCCATTGGATAATACTACATATCTATGCACTAATTTGAATTGTGTTGCAGCCTGTATTATACTTATCCTTGATCTGTGTTACTAACCCATATTTGTACACGTAACTGATGCTCACCCATTGGTGATGGATATGTACAAACATATTATGAACCTTGTATGCAATTTTCGTTGTGTGTCTTAATTTTTTTAATGAAACATATTTGATTATATATCAGAAGTGTTATTTATTGCAACCTGCAAATATATTTCACTATTTGGATAGATGAGTAGTTCGTCGTATCTGTTTTTTTCTTCTTTGCTTTCCTCATTCACTTTCCCTCTGATATTAGCCATAGTGATGACTTTCCTTCTGTGAATTTGAACTTAAATATACCGATCTTGTTCTTCAGACGCTCCATTTTTTCGGTTTTATTTTCTTGATCCTGTCTTTCTTTCTCTGACTTGGTAATTATGTAACTCCGTAAAATCAACAAAATTAGAAAGAATATGTAAGCAGGTACTAACCAACAAAATACCAAATGGGTGTAGTATAATATATGGACTTCTATAAATAGCACTATTTATAGAAGTCCATGTATAATATATCCTAGACACATAAAATAAAAGTTTCTATAAATGCTGTTTTTTACTATCATGAAAATAAAATTTGTGGATTGCATAGGTTGAAATTTAGTACACGTTACATGTAGCTTGGATAGATTTCTTTATATGATTGGGGGAAATCTAGTTAATAATCAGTTGTGAATTAAGCTACTAAAAGAGTGATCATGTTCAAAACTCAAACATGAATGATGCTTTTTCAAAAATGATATTTTTATGAAAATTAGTAAACAATCAAACAAATGTTAATTAAATTACGTATTTTTCTAGAATAATCAGGTTTATGTTTCTTCAACACAACAAGTTTGACGTCAATCGAACAACGTTTAAATTATTGATATGTATTTTGAACTCCGCGTTTGCCATTTTATCTTCTTTTTAAAATATTTTATTGTGGATGAATCTCTCCCAAGTTCCAAATGTACCTACCTAATTTCTACCCTAACAATTCAAACAAGATATTATTTTTTTATCTTTATATATAAGTAGCTTTGACCCATTTGCTTGTTATATTGAAGGCATTCCAGACTGATCGTCATCTACAGAAGATAATTTAGTAGTCTTTACAATAGATTAAATCAGAAGTGTATGTTTGATGTTTTGCTAATCAATGCACTTTAGTAATAGGTCAAGCTTTGACATTCATAATTCGGACAATTCATTTCGTTTTATTTTTCTGTCTTCCACAGAGGATGTTCTTATAGTAGTCAACCCAGTCTAGCAGGCAGATACCTACCAATGTCCATGATATGCTGGCTTAACATCTAAAGTTTCTGATTCTTTGATGACCTACAAAGTTTAGTTTGTACATTTCAGAAAATAGTTTCTTTAGATTTGTTTCTCTGATATATTTTTAAAATATTTTAACCATCATAACTCTACGTTTTATTTATTATAGTCGGTGTGAAACGCTTGACATTAAATGTTCTATACATGTGATGAAACAATAGACTATTGATTTTCTATTCAGTTGTTGTATTTTAAATGCTCTAAAGTGGAAATTTTATTTCTTTGCCTTCCTTCTTTATTTATTAACTATTTAACTTAGTGGGAAAGTTGGCACAAGCTAATAGTTGAAACTTACATTACCGTTAATACTTAATTTGCTATCAATTTTCAAGTATTCTAGATACCTACGTTATACTTATACATGGATTCACTTTGCATTCAATGATTTATTTAAATACTATTTCAGTACCTACATAAATATTGTTTTAGGTATCTTTTACATAATATTGTTCTAGCCAGCAAGTAATGTAAAGCAGGATATTATTATTATTTGTTTCATTTAGCATTTTGTGCACGAATTGTCTGCCAAGGAGGCTCTCCTGGAGCGCCTCATTTTGGACGCGGAGAAAATTAATGCCATCACGGGATCAGAAAAGGAGACAGAAAAGTGTGGTAAGAATTATTATTGATTGCATGTTTTAAGGTTTACGTAAAACAACAATCTAATTGACATGTCAATTTTTAGACGAGTGGTGGGTTGGATTCTACTTTATAACTGAATTTCATTATCCTATTATATGAAATTTCTTTTTTAAAGAAATAATTGATTTTGAAAATGACTTAACAACATTGAAAGAATGATCGTTGATGAATATATGGCAAACTTTTAGAAAATTGCCAGTAAACATTGTATTCCTTAACTATTTCATGCTGATGAAAATAAATTTGGCGATCGTTCTGTTAAAGAAATTAAGCAAATTGTAAACAAACTTTTTCCGATTTCATGGCCTTCCATAAAGAATCAATTTAGATTAAATTTTAGAGAAGCATACCCAAAAAGAGCCATTATGCACTAACGTTTGAAGTTCAAAATGATGTGATTGTATGAAATGTGAAATTGGGGTCAGCTATCAGCGAAGGAGCGTTCTCTTTTAGCGGAGGGGGCGTCTTCGAACTGGTTTAAAATGACTTCTCTCAGAGCATACTGTGCCTGCAAAACTTTTGTGCTTCTGAAGACGTTGCTTCTTGTACACAGGGATATTCTGCACGGTAATAAGATAAACATCATCATCAGGGTCAAAAATATGTTTGATCAGATTTCATTCTTCTTCTTCAAGTGCCATGTTCGGTGAGGACGTGGGCGGCCATGGCTTTCCACAAAATTGGATCCTTCGTTGCCCACAAGATTTGCCTCTCGGAGATAGTCTTGTTCGCCTGTATTGTCATCCACTAGTTCAAACGTTTCAAAAACGTCTTCCTCTTTCTGCCTCTGCCTCTTTTCCCATTAAAACTCGACCAGTCAACATCAGATTCTCTATGCCTTCTTTTCGCATGATGTGGCCCAGGAATTGTAATTGCCTCTTTCGTATAGATTTAATCAATGTCCTTGATTATCCTGCTGTTCGTAGCACTTCAATATTGGGTATGTGCTCTGTCCAACTTATGCGCAGCATCCGCAAATATGAAAATGTTGTCCAAAAAAATATTGCTGATTCATTGATTTTTTATTTATTGTATATTTGAAGAAAATTCTATAGAAATCCTTAATTTGTGGACCTCATCAGAATCGGCTTGCAATAGTTCAGCTCCGGGGTGCCAATTTTTGAAGAAAACCAATTTCTGTCAACAAAAAGATATCTAATGTGCCAAATTTTAATTCAATTGGACTTCCCGAAAGTCAATAATTATTTTCTAAAACATCAGGCCTTATGGCAAGTGATCTGTTTTTGGATAAGTTTATATGTTAATTATTTCTAACGAAAAACACAAGAGCTGTACCTATATCAATAGAATCTACATATTTTATTACAATTTATAGCAACAATTTTTTTCTTCCCTTTGTTGACCTTTATGTTTTATTATTATATTCTAAAATACAGTTGAGTAGGTACATAAATAGGATCATTTTCAATTTAGGTTCCTACTGGGCGTACCACCTACTTTGGTCTTGCTTCTTTATATAGTTTATTTTTATTTTTAAATACACTGTATCCATTTCTCAAACAAAGTAGAATAAAAACAATGTAGCAAATTCTGAGCCCACAGTTATTGATCAAATTCGCTCTTTAATGGAATTAGCTTGATGCACGATCAGTTTTTAACAATTCTCAACCTAAATGTAGAACAGATTATTTCTGCTTTATTAATCTTTGGCAACTAGTTTGAATAATTGTAGAAAAAAATCCATTTCTTACTAAACTTTAAATAAACACCAATTTATGATAGTCTTTTTTGCCTTAAAATGAATAAAAAATCCATCGGTATTATAGGTACTTTTGTAAATATTCTGTTTTGTATTTTCCTTTCTATTAGTTTGTGATATTTTAAAGTAGATAGGTTTTACTTATTATCTGATTTCTTATTCTGCTAGATTGATGAATTTCTATGATTTCTCAAAAATATCAAACAATGATATTTAAAAAAAAAACGGCATTTATGCTTGTACTATTTTATCATGACACTACATCAAAAGATTATGTTTTTACAATAACATCACAAATAAACTGCTAAGTAAAGAATACTGAAATTTCCAGGGATGCTGTTTGTTAAGAAAAATATGTAGGTAAAAAGAGTTAGAAAACATTGTGTGTGTACATTGTGTGTGCATAGTAAGTAATAATTTCTCTTGAAACTATTTCTAAGAAATAATTAAAATAATAATTTTAAAATAGTCTTGAACATAACCACTTTCTTTTTATTAAAATTATTAAACACTGTGTAACAGATTTAGTTACTTTTTGTCTGTCATCCCTAAAAGACCTTATACCTATTCTGTAGGTATGGGGTAGGTACCTAATTGTATGTAATTCTAAATTATTGCTGCAATAATAAAATTCTAGATCACCTTATTTTTATTTAGTTTTTATTTTATTTCTCATCAACACTTTTTAACGTTCAAAGCAACCGTCATTTCAACCTTTTGTTGGTCTATAAGTTACTTTTTGGGATTATAAGCTTTCACTAACTTTTATTATTTGGTAGATCAGAAATAGATTAAGAGTTAAATAATTGAATACATTAGATAACTAAACATAATACTCATAGATATTGGACTGATTTCGTGATTTTTTTTTATTGTGCACCCCTACATAAAAATCATATATTCTATGATCCCAAGTTAAAATGGACGTGGTTTTTCGTCTCATTTGTACGTTTCCTTCAAGCAAGAAGGCTAAACTTTGAGAACCACAGTGGGCACTAATTTATCAACTGTAACTTTATTATTATTATTAATAATAATAATAGTAAAAAAAGTTACAATAAGAAACAAGAGGCTAGTTGATGTCTATTCTTGCAATAACCAGATTTTCTTTCGTAGATTTTAGAATAATTATTGCTGGGATGCCAAGCACCTCGAATTAAAAAAAATAACAAAAAGAAACATAAAATGGTAGCATAACTTAACAGTAGCTATTATTTTATAGAACTAATTGTAGTAAAATTAAAAACAAAGGAAAATACATCTACATATAGTTCACTTCTTAGGTAATTAATAACAAATAAAAAAATCGAATCAGCTGTTTAAAATAGTTCACTGATTAAAAGATAATCATATAGCCACAATTTACTATTTATTAATCCCATTTTTACACCTAAAAGATTTACACGATGGTTTAACCACCACCTCCCTTAGAAAATAGCAATTCACGTGTATTAAATGGGCTGAAATTTGTACCGAAATACATTTGGAAGGATTTGTTCACAAAACAGTTTGTTTTTATAAATATTCTATAGAGCGACCGTGCTGGGGTCCAATAATGTCATCAAGTCCGCCTAAATGGATTTATATATTTTTTAAATTGTAAGTTAACGACCCAGATTGGTTTATTCATTGTTTCTTCATCAATTCTAGTATTTTTTAAATGAGTCAATAAAATAGAATTTGTCATGTAGTATATATCCAAAGTAATTATTAAAACGAACAGCTACTAACATTTGGATAGTACGAACCAGATTATATTTTTAGAATTCATTGAGATCCGATCTTTCTGAGATCTTATTAATTATGAAAACAATTTTTTACAGAGAAATCTCAAAACATTAAAAAAAAATAGAGTATTTCCGTTATATCATGTAATCATATCCGATATTTACAATAATACTTTTTTGTGTTACAAAATTACTTCTTATTCATTACTGAGTAGTTTTATATGTTCTATTAGTTCTGATATAAGTACATATATAGATTAAAAATATTATCGAGGAAATTGTCGTATTACTTTATGTGTATAGTAGAAAAAAGTCAGGCATTCGCTTGAAAGCGTTTCTATTTATAATATTTTCATTCAATGTGTTAATATCTATAATAGATGTACCTTAATTTATCGATTGTCTCTAGGTAAGTACCTAGTTTTCAACAGAGGAGAATTGTTATAATTTTATATATATTATCTATTGACACATGAAAACTAAAATAATTATCATTTCCACGCCTTGTAATTAGAGTTATTATACTCTCAAACTCTCTTAGTTAACTTAGGATGAAATTGCAAATAGATATTGATTGAATGGTGGTTGTATTAGACATTTATACCTATGAATGCATGTTTGTATGTGGTTAATGAATGGAAAAATAAATGGTGAAGAACATCCCTTAGGCAGCAGTATCTACACCCGTAACTATATATAACCAATATAAAATATTCTCAGTGCAGCAAAGTAGTAGCAAAAAAAACTGTTTAAATAACTGACATGACTTTCGAAAGGAAGAACCTAAGTTTTTAACCGGACCCGGTTTAGGCTGTACTGTTTCCGGTGGAGGTTCTATAAATATTGATTGCATATGAATTTAAGTGCAATATCTCTGGATCACAATTCATTTATTCGTTTTTTCTGTCTTGTTCATGGCATAAATGTTATCTACTACTAGGGATAAATTAATGTCGTTCACACCTTCTGTTTCCATCATATTGGTGGTGATGGCGGCCTTTTTACCACTTTCTTCTTCGGATTTCGTGTCAGGATTTAATTCCCAAAACGACCTTTCTTCTTATAGACGGTAAAATACTCGGACGTGAAGATAAAGATAATGATAGTGATGCTGGAAATACGTGATTCGAATTTTATAAAATATTGAACAAATTACACAAAATATTTTGGTATTTGATTTGTTACCTTTGAAATGGCTATTATTTTGTTCGTTCACCTTTTGGATTACTTAGGAACTTTTTTTAAATTACGTGATTCTAGTGACGTTGTAAAATTATAATTGGGGTAAGTATATGTTTAATATATTTTGCCTGTGGATTTCTTGCCAAAAAAAGTTATGAGGAGTTCCAATATATTAGTAAAGAAGACTCCATTGAGATTGAAGGGGTGGTATTTGTTAGGGTTATTAAATTCAGGTTTACCTCTTAATACAAGTCAAACATTACAAAAGATTAGATATACTGGATTAGATATCGGTTATTTGTACTTTTAAGGATATCATAGAACACTCAGACTGGGTAATTTTATAAGATCTTTTTCTATCGTTCGGATTTTCTTCTACACGACAATCGTGTTCTAATTTTATGACATCGTCCACTTGGTCTTCTACTTTTTATGTGTTTGATCACAGTCAATTGACCTATTTATTGTGGCTGGTGGTTTTCAATAAAATTCATTTTGTGTCCGTTTTGTTACAATTTGTGTTTCTAATTTAACAAAAAGTTCAAATTAGCATTTAACTAACAGTAAAGAGAAAAATTATATTGCAAGCAATGTCTAAAATAATAAAATATACAATTTGGCCAGCTTGTGGTACCTACCTATTTTGAATTTCAGAATTAACACATGACAACAATCAGCAACGCCATTAACTTTTTGTTCTTCAGATACCTACCTATATGTACATGTGAAATGACATTATGAAGTAGGTAATTGTTTAGCTACTTCAAATATCATTTTCGTGACGAAACTCTACAATTTCGAGATTTCTATGATTTTTTAATATTTAAATTGAGTAAAATAAATGCATCTATTAGACGAAAACGAACAAATGTTTTGATACAATCAAAGAAGTTGATATTAAATAATGTGTTTTATCTATATAGATTCATATTTTTTAAATATTTGACTTATGCATTAAATAATGTCTTTTTCAGACACATTGCATTAAGTAGATATACTGTGTTCTATACAAATTTGACTTATTTGATAACATTGAATTTTAATTAGAATTTATTCTACGAGGGTTTATATTTTTTTCTGTATCAGCTACATAAATTCTGTTTTCTCATTCAATTCCTAGTTTCTACTCAACTTCTTGTAGATCGAATTTTGTATATTAGGGATTTGATGCGAAGAAAAACATAACTTAAAAATTATTTGATACATATAAAAACAACAATATCATCATTCACCAATTTCTAGATAATGTCCACGTAAATAGCTATTACCGATTTGTTAGTTTTGCCGGAATTCCAGTTTTCGAATGCTAGGACAGAAGACAGTCTATGTAGGTACCTATATGTTGGAAATCTTTCCCACAATGAAATGAATTAGTGTTAACGATTTTACATGAGGAAATGGGGCATACACCACAATTCGAGGGTGTGTGAGCAGCTCAAAATATAACAAAGAGAAATCACCAACGTTTTTGTACTAATAGACTTTGGAGGTCTTCCTGTATGGTGGGTTAGATGAGTACATTTTGGCGAACTATTTCATAATCAGAGACACTTTTACAAAGAAAGAGATTTGTTTATGTCCTATGTTTTCTACATACTTCTTGATAAAATTGTTTACTTTAATAAAACACTTTTGGACCAAACATATCATCAGATAGCATTAACTAGTTGAAAATTTAATTTATGATAAGATTACTTCATTTCTATTTAAAATTAATTATTTTAAAATGTACTTTAGATCGTATTGACTTGCTGCATTATTTCTATTGCAAAATGGGTAGATACGCTATTTTCATTTCCATTTTCATATTAATACAAAGCTAATCTATGAAAGGACTACTCTTGTTCATCATACATAGTTGTTGTTTTAAATGTAACGAGTAGGTACAACAGTTGGACTGCTAAACCTGAACTACAATCGTAGCATTGTCTCATTCTATCAAATAAGCAGGCGATCAGACTAAAGGGGAAAAGAAACAATGGGCAGATTTGTGGCGTATAAGATAAAAGAAATACAAGAATTAAAAACGAAATAAACAACACAGCTAGACAATAGTATATTGGGAGAAGTGAAAGAAATGATAACTATTCCACATGTAAGTTATATCTATCATAGAGTAATAGGTATGCAAAAAAGAAGAAAATAAAATTCCAAAAAACATATCCTGAGTGTGTATTTACCATTCACGTAGTATTTAACAATTTATTTCTCATGTGATATATTTTTGGTATAAATTTGACAATGTGTTTGTTGATTCCATCCATTGAAAAGCCAAGTTCTCCTGCCGAGGTGGTAGGCATTTCCTTGTCTACCGCTTCTTACTTTTCTCCTAAATTTGGTTGGATGCAGTTGAGTTAAATTCAATATATTGTTTGAGTCAACTAACACGAAGGAAACGGTTCGTTTTTTTCGATTTTCTGTACAAGGAACTATAGATAACGATATAATAAAATTGAAGGACGATGGTTAGTTGCACAACATGCGAATGGGAGATTCCTGGATCTACAACAACGCCCTCTGCAACGTAGTAGAGCCTTTGGAGAAGACGACGACAGGCAAACAAGGTTTTGATTACCTACAAAGTCTGCTATCACTAGGATTCTGGATTTAGTAGTACACAAGCAAGCGTTACAGTGTATATCAAATAATAATAGCCCAATCCGGAAAATCCCTTCCTCTATTTTCTTACCTTTGGTGAATGCCAACTAGATATACTTACATTAGGTACACATCGATGCCTAATAGTTGTGTGAGTTCAGTACAAGATAATAGAAGTTGTGATTCTGGAAATAAGTCGCCGTTTTCGGGCGAGCTTGAACGCGAAAAATTACAGAATTTTTTACTAAGATGACGTCAGACTTTTTCTCATATTGGTTGTTGTTCGTATTTGATCAGATCCTGATTTTGAAGGTGCGACTGCAACAGTTAGCTTGAGTTGACAAGGCTATTGAATAATTTATCGCTGTTGGAGGAAATGCATAACCTGTCTGTTTCGATATTTGTTTTTGCTCGAAATATTCTGCTAAAATGCCACGTGAACTATACAAACTCATCATAGCAGCTGTAACAGAAGCTAACGACATGTTATTTAAAATTACCATGTCAATTGGTACAGGAATAATGAATTTGGATAAATTAGCTTGAAAAGCTAGAGGCACATTTCTTTGAGTTACAATGAATTACCTGAATCCCGTCTCGAGATTATTCTCCACATTGAAACAAGCTGTGGCTGAAAATTTCTCCGAGACCGATGAGGAGGAGGCAACTGCCACTGTGTCGTGCACCAGTGAGCCCCCGCCTCACCTCTCCACCATCACCTCATTGGGACGTACCAGAACGATTAGTAGTGTGGTTTCGGAACCTGGTTCGTCCACTGGTGGCAACAATGCCGATAACCGATATGCGTCCATTGCTGATAGCAGTGGAGGGGTGTCAACCGATTCCCTTCCTCGGGACATTTTCGGCAAATCAACAGACGACGTGGATGCCACAACCAAAGTAGTCTGTCATATTAATAATCAATCAGAGGCTGATGTGGACCGTTCATCACCAAAATACTCTTCTGAACATAGTCAACGTCAGGCCAGTATTGTGAATGTAAAGAAATTGGAACCTGTTGGAAACCAGAGTTCTGTGACGGATGACAAAAGATCGGCTGTCGCGGCCTGGTCATTGCAGACACAATCGGTTTGGAATAATAATAATAATAATACAGTGAATGCCTCCCCGGTTGCCTCACCTATTCCATCATCAGTGTCCCATTCTTCTTATATTTCTTCCATTCGTGAGTCCACTGGGGAGTCCGAGTCATTCGCAGACCCTGATATGATGGAAGGCGAAGAGGCTGTCGAAGAGGAAATTGTGGTACGCGAGGCGGCAGATCTCAACTGTTTAAAACAAATTATACCCCAAGAACACCACAATAGGAACTATAGTAGCATCCATTCTAAGCCCTCTAGTTTGATCAACGACATGCTAAACATACCGGATAACCTGAGCGAAGCTACGGTCTCTTATCCTGAGGTAAATTACAGCGGTGATAATTCTCCTAATTCGGAAAATCAAAGCATTCGAAGTAATTCTGGCCAGACCATCAACAAGTCTTATTCTTCAGAAACTGAAAGAATAGAAATGATGAACAGTACCATTGAAATGCATGCTCCTGTTAACACAACAACGTTGACACGACTAAATAATCATGATAATGGTGTTAACAACTTTTTTGAATGCTCAAAGACTAATATTCAGCATAGTCCTAATGTAGATTTATTGCACAGCAAAGTGGACTATAATATCCAACATTATTATCAACAAACTGAAACATCACCAGGTAGGCCATAAAATCCATTAAAATATTTATTAAAGATTTTATTAGCATTCTTGATAGTTGGTAATTTAATTAGAGTAAAATGTGGCTAGTGAAATATAATAAAATAAAATATTAAGATGAGTAACAGTTTTTTTTAAATTCTCTCATCAGGTAAACATCTGGTAAAAATGGGTTGTGCATGAAATGTACCAGATATGAAGGTTGTTGATAAAATAATATAACAATGAGTTTATTATTGCGCCTCTTCAACTTTTTTTACATAATAGGAGGAATGTAATAGGTAGAAAAAATATATTAAGAACGTTTCTCAACATAAGATCCATTCCGAGCTATGCACTTTTCCCAATGTTGGTGGAGTTCCTCAAATTCACTGCTAAAAAATTTTGATCGCCATTTTCAAGCCGTTCATTTATAAACTCTGAGGCTTTTAGGCGTGTCAAAAGTTTTTCCAGCTAAATCTTTCTTTAGAAGACGGAAAATTGAAAGTCTGGAGGGGCTAAATCAAGATTGTATGGTGGATGGGGTAACTTTTTGGATGCCAGATCTTTGAATTGTCTCCTGAACAACATTTGCATGGTGTATCAGTACATTGTCGTGAAGAAGCCTCTAATTCTGCCCTCTCTGTAAGCAAGCCCTTCGAATAAGACTTTTGTTGTATTGTCCAGTCAAACTTTAATCATTTTGGAGATTGTCTGCAAGCACATTTCCACGATAATCATAAAATACAGTCAACATGAAGGCAATGTGACCTGGTCTTTCTGCGTCATGCACAGAAGTTCTTCTTCTTTTGAATTCACCTATCCAAAAGTAAATAGAGCACTTTTCTTAGGTGATGCAGCACCATACCCTTGTTGTAGTAGAAGACTGGTGATGTCAGAGGATAATCTATTAATTCTTAGAAGAAATTTGATAACAGAGCGTGGTGCTTCAGTCACAAAAATTTGCAGCCATGGTGAATAAATGCTGTACAAATATATGAAATTTTAAATTTGAATATTAAACTACATATGTATATGTGAATTACAATGAAATCCATATTACCCATATCCATAGATATTTCATACAAAAAATTAAAGTCATGTCAATAGATTTTCATGGCTAGTCCGGACACTTAATGGGCGCATATCGATTAGGGTATCATTCATGATTATATAAAAATAAGTTAATATGTTCTATTAGTGCTTTACATAGCCGATATATAAACACAATATAAATTTAATGTTTAAAATGTTAAAATAATGAATATACTGAGCATGTGCTTGTAGGAGGTTGATGTAAATGCATCTACCTGTCAACAACAAGTAGGTAATAAGTAAAAACATGTGCCATCCTGACAATTCCAGAATATTTTTGTTTCTGGTTGAATATTTGCTTTTCAAAATTAAAGAATATGGGCACTAAAACGTTTAATTTTATTATTTAAATTTATGGAAACATTAACATGTTTATTTACCTTCACCATTCTTTTATATTTTAAATATCATCATTGAATTTGTTTGTATTATGCCTAAAAAAAATTCAGAATAATAAATGAAGAATGACTTAGAATATCAAAAGTAATTGTGTACTTGATTTAATCGATAGAATTCTTTAATAGGTATATATACAGTACATATAACTTTATGCTGCCTGGTTCAAATAGATTTTCAAGTAAAATGAGTAAGATATTTTTATAATCATTATACTCGTATTAGTACAAAACGTTACACTAAAATACATTTATCTGATCAGGCACCAAATAGTACATAAGTATTAAATATATTTTATCGATTAAATCAATAAATATAAATTCCTATTGTCAGAAATAATGGAAAAGTAAGTAGTGTTGGCATGATCTAGATTCGATGATACTTGAGGATCAGGTTCCTCTGAGAGAAATATTGTCAGTTTGTTTGTCTTCTATATATCTTAGATCTGCTTTTGGCCGAAATCTGCAAAATGCAGTTTGACTGTGATTCTATATCTACTGTTGAACGAGCATATTGAGCTAAAAATGAGTTCTGGCAATAATGATGTGAAATGATCAAATACAATAAATATATACCTTTTGCATCCTTTCCCAAAATATTGCATTTAAAGGATTAATCTGAAAATGGGTAACTTAAAAATAGAAATTACACTTTGACAAGCGAAGAAATTTAATTTCTTCAAAAAAAAGAATGGCATGTTATAGACCGGAAGTTAGCGAACTCTAGCCTAATGGAACGAAGACCCAACAGTGACTTATCCTAATGGATAGATAAAAACTTCCGTATAATGAAACAGGACGTCTCCCGTTGTTTCAGCGGTGTATAAGGCCACAAGAGGACCTTAAATGGTATTTCCTATGTTAAATTCCTATCCCTCATTTTGTCACCTAGATCCAACTGGTTTCAAATTTAGGGAACTGACTTATGTTGATGTTACAAGTAATTTAAAAAATGGAGTGGTCCTACGTTCATTGGAAATGCATTTTCATAAAAATGTGTTGTTATTTTTATTAAAAGTAGTATCGAATTTAATTATAATTTTAATAAAAAATGACATAAATTATCTTTGCGAAAACACTTTTTCAGTGAACGTAGGACCATGCCAATTTTTTATTACTTGTAACAACAAAATTCAGTTCCCTAAATTTGAAGCCAATTGGATAAACGTGAACAATGCCAAATTTTGAGGGATTGGAATTTAGCATAGAAAAGACCATATAAGGTATCTGGTGATCTTGTGTACCGCTGAGCCATCGGTAGACGTCCAGTTTCATTTTATTTAATTTTTTTATCTAACCGTTAGGATAGATTATAGTCACTACATTAATTCAAAAAGCCATTTTTAGAAAATTATTTATAATCTGAAACTAAACGATTAAAATAATTTAAGTACAAGAAAATTACCTATTATGGGTAATTTTCTTGTACTTAAATTATTTTAATCATTTAGAAATTGATTTCCATATCAGTCGATACTGTGGACAACAATATAAATATAAATGTTGCATTATGTTATAATTATGAATTTTTGTTTGATATGAATTTTTAATTATGACAAATATCTATTTTCTTTATCTCAACATAACTTCAGTACCTATTATATTTTTTAAATATCATTAATCAAATTAATTAAAATATTATGGTTAAGTAATCTCAAAATGTGGTGTAATACTCCAGAAATGGGCCGTTTTATTGATTGACAATAAAATATCGATAAACTGGGCTATAAAATCAATAGATAAAATAAATATCGAATGACATGATATTTGTTCTAGGAATCTTTATATTTGCTTGAATTGTAAATTTCTCATAAATTAATTTTATGATTATCATACTGAAAAGTATATTAATGAAACATAACATTATTATTTGTTATAGATAGTTTTATATTTCCTTTGCATAAAATGAATATCGAAGCAATATTTGCTAAAACGGAAGATAATCAGCTTGTGTTTCCTCTAAAATGTTTGGTTTCTAAAATCGCATTTGCAAGCAAAATCAGATATATACAAGAAAAGAGAGGGAAAGCCTTCAGTTTAATTAAAGACTATTAACTAGCGATATTTTATGAATACTAATTGTCTAAGATTGACTTTCTAAATGCCTACAATGGCTGCCTGCATAGATGATGCACCGTACCAACAGTCAGAGCCTAACTACTATGAGTAAGTACGACAGGCTGCCTTCAGTGTTCGTGTGTTTGCTTCAGGTTACTTCCGACTGCTTGAATCGGCCGGAGCTAAGCTTCGAATAGTTTGGATAAGTACATTTTGATGACATTTACCAACTTCTTCCTACGAAACACTAAAGGCGTTTTAGACCACAATTTAGTAGGTGGGTTATGCTATGGCGTACCTACCACTCTACAACAGCTGTGGTTTGGGTATACAATTAGTTATACCAGCTGGCTTAATGTGAGTATGGAATTAGTGTGTATCGTCTTCTTGAAAGTAGGCAGATTATATAACATGGGGAATACAAATATGACGTACTGACTGTACTTGTGTGCTTTTTAAGAGAACTAGGTATGTAACTACTCAATCAAACCAGTATCGGCTTACTTTTATTCCCAAATGTATTTAAAATTATTTGAGAACTAAATATAACTATCTAACAAGCTTAATAATTTGATACTAATTATATGCCTAATAATGCATATTATAAATGAATTAATATGTAAAGTTACACAGGTTTCTCAAAAAAAAGTTTCTTTGTAGAATATAGTAACTAAATAGCTAGAGAAACTATAGAGGATTCAATTCTTCTATTAAAGAAAACTATGATATTTTAACCAATTTTTTGTGAAGTCAAAACATTCCATCTCTAACAGTCTTGAAATAGTTTCTATACTATATTCAGAATTCAAAACTACAAAAGTTTTAATAAGTCAGTGGTAGCTTTTTTTCTATGACGCCAATAGTATTGAAAATCAGCTATATCTCATAAATGATGCATTTTAAGCTATAAATGTATTAAAAAACAGAGAAAGTCTCCCCACAAACTATCTAAAAAAATTTCAAGGTCATCTGTTTTTTTTAAATGTATAATTGATGACGTTATTGACCATTATTAAGCCGAAGCTTGGGAAAATAGTATAAAGATGAATTTAGACTTAATGGACATATTTTAAAAGTTGCAGATATACAGCTAACACCAACTTTAAAGTCTAAGTGGTCCAGAATGGTTCTGAAAGGTTCTGTAAGCTTTTTTGCAGGTCCTTGAGGTCATAATATGGCTTCAATCAGTTCAATATCTCATATTATTGTCTAAAGACAATTTTTTATCCTTCTGTTAGCATTTTATTGGATTGCTAAACTTTTTTAAGGAACTGGAAAGAACCAGTGATTATGTGAGCTACTTTAAAGCTATATTTGAGTGGTCCTTAAGCTAAAATATGGCTCCAATCAGTCCAATATCTAATTTTTAGATTCTAAACATACATAAGTGTTTATCTTTTTAGCCTCACAAATCTGGTAAAATAGTTCCCAGTGGCTCACAGAACTAGTACAGGCATATTTGGGCACTTCCAATGCCTTAGAGGAAGCTTGGCAAATCAATAAAATTGAATTAAAAGGATACTAAATTGTTTTTAGAATCGAAAATGAGATATTGAGCTAATTGGAGCCACATTCTGACTTTAAAGATTATTCAAATAGCTTCAAAGTAGCTCTTAAAGTGGCTCTGAATGGTTCTAAGAGAAGAGGTATTTGACAATGCCCTAAAGCCAAAATATAGCTCCAATCAGTGCAATATCCATCTTTTATATTCTAAAAACAATTTTGAATCCTTTTAATTTAATTTTATTGTGTTGCTAAGCTTCCTCTAAGGCGTTGTAGGTCCTTAAATATGCCTATACTGGTCCTGAGATTTACTGGCTATAATATGACGCCATAAGCTTGGTAACCTATTTTAATTCATTTAAAAAATAAAATCTATCTTTGGAATCTGAAACAAATTAGATATTGGGCTGATTGGAATCACATCCTGGCTTTAAGGACCACTCAAATAGCTTCAAAGTAGCTCTCTGGGCCACATTGATTCCTTCTGGTGCCCTACAAAAGCTTAGAAACTTAATGTAATGCTAGAAATTTGTTTTTAGAATATTATAAGAGATATTGAACTGATTTAAGCCATATTATGGCCTCAAGAGCCTGACAAAATAGCTCAGAGTACCTTATTAATATAATTTCCTTTATTCTAATTTATTGTCAATAAGCATAAATTTAGTGCAATTCGGTATAAATAAATCAACTCGTATTATCATGACGACTACACTTCAAATAGTAGCTCAGTATAACTCGTCCTGCCAGTATAGATTACATGAAATCACTCTCCAGAAATAATGCATTAAATAAAACCACTTTTACCAATGTTACTCCTCTGAAATAGTCCCTTACTTTGAGGAGGATTTTTTCCACAGCTTAGGAAACCCTTTTCTACAAATTTATTTTTGAAAGTATTTAAAAAATATTTGAGATTAAGTTATACATCTAGTGAAGATAATTTGTTTATTGTTCTGATTAGGACACACTGAGCGATTGATGCCTTATAAAAAAATAATCTTGGAAAATACCAAATAGGGTGGCAAACCTTTTTCATTCTTGTAATTTTTAAATATACATATGTCATTAGCTCCATTTCTAGTTATAACGAATAAAGAATACTTTATTTTAAATTCATATATCTCTGTACACTTAGCTACTTAGTTACAGTATAACAGGTACTGAATTGATTTGTTTTCTATTTTTATAGTACAAGAAGTGAAAGGTCTTTGGAGCGAAACCTCTTCTCGTTTGCATAGTCGATCCTCTCAACTGAGCAAGATTAACTCCAGGTCGGAACACCTCGAGCGACTCACTGGTGAGGTGCAACGCTGGTTAGACAGAGCCGAGGTGGACATCGAGAACCTCCAGGATAGCCAAAGTAGAACTATCGAAGAGCGACAGATCAAGTTGCAGGTTCGAATGTTACAGTATCATGGAAGAGATTTTCTTTAATGTAGCTAACGAATTTTTAATAGTACAAATAATATCAGTAGGTCTGATTTACAGTAATTGTAGCCCAGTTAAATTAATTGTCTGGATTTCACTGCAATAATTTTAGTCGGTTAATTTGTGAATGGTACATTTATTAGAAAAATAACTCCATCATGTTTCTTGGAACAAAGATATATATTTTGTCATTTGAGCTACTTCTACCTGAATATTTAAGAAATCTATAACTTGCCACTAAATACCTAGAGAAGCTTCGTAGTTTAAATTAAATAGAATCGCATTTTAATAAACAACTGTATCAAAGTAACTTAGAAATAGATTAGATTTAATACACAGAATTAGATATCCCATCGATTTGATAAATTATTTGTTACAAAAAGGGTTCTTCGATAAGCGTTAAGTTGTTGCTGTTTGCAATAACTATCGAAATGATTAAATTTCTAATTAGGTTTATTGATTACACTGTCTGTCTTCTTTTTGCTATAAAATACCTAAATAGTTCGTTCATTTTCTGATGAAATTTATATACAAATCTAAGTTTGACACATAAGGTAAGTACTTCAGATAATACATATTTTATTAATTACAATTATATTGGAACTAGTGACTACCTTGGCCCAAAAGACATTGTCGGAAGTATTTTGTTCCTTTGCATGTTTGCTGCTCTAGTTTTATATCAACGAAAGATTCAGAATGTAGGAGTACCTACATTTATTATCCTCAGTGGCTATCAGCTTCATTCAAACACAGGAGGCTAATTGAATTTTACATTCTATGTTAAAATTTCCTAGCAATATGGAAATGACCATAAAAAATTTACCATAAGTCCATCTGGGGATAGGTATCCAATCCAGTCTAGTCGGCTCAATTTCTTGTTTTGTTAGTAACATATTACAGATTCACTCAGAAAAGAGATTTCTTTTATCATATATACCTAGTATTTTTGCTCTTGAAAATAGAATGTTAAGCCAAATTATTATTTTATTAATCAAATTATATAACAGGTACATAGTTAGTTAGATAGAGTGCGAAGATCTTTAGATTTGATTGCAAATTTCACATATTTTTCACTTAACATATTTACATAATTAGTTGCTGTGAACTGCTTGTAAATTATTATTGATTTTATGCAGGTGATGTCTTCATTTAATTAGACAGTGCCTATCGTATTTTTACGATGGTTTCAGAGATCTGCAAATGTGGAATATACCGGTTGGGTAATTGTACATAGTCACTAAATTAATTAAAGAAGAAAATATTTAATGTTATGCCTAATAAATCAAAGGCGTTACTAGTGGGTACCTAGTACATATCTATACAACACACTGGATACATATTCATGCTGGATCCCATCAGTTAGGTCATATTTATATACATATTTAATTATTACATAAATTGGTTATTTATTAGTAATATACAGATGTAGGTTAGCCCCTAGCTTTGATTTTGACTTTTTAAAGTCTAATTTAAAATAACTTTTTTTAAATGAACAGGTGAACAGGTTAGGAAGTGTGTGTTCTTCCTCATTACTGCAAAGTGAACCTAAATAAGATTTTTGCTTTAATATTAGATGCTGTTCATATGTAGTTGATCCTCTCAACGTGACTAATATTTAACTGGTAATCAATCTGGAACTGCTTGACCCTGCCGCACTAATTTATAGAATGGATAGTATTTTTTACCAATTTTTGACAACAGTTAAAGTTTTATAGAGAGCGATGATGGAATGATGGACGTATTTCATCCTTCCGCCGTTCTGAACATTTAGAATGATCATCCACAGGAAATGATCCGTTGGGGAGTTTGCGATGCCTATAGGTAAAATACATAGCTATTCAGTTCATTCTCATTACACATTACTTGTACTTTTACTTTATGATTATATACTTCTTTGAAAATTAGAAAATTGTAGGCTGGAGAAAATGATTGCAGACACATGACCTAATATACGCACTCTACAGTTAACCCTAGAAGCCACAAGGGTGTGGGGGTCAATTTAACCCACATGTTGGCGAATAAAATACAAATGTAAAATTTTACGTATACGTACTTGTCTGATTTTTTTGTGGACTGTTTTGGGGAAAATGTCATTCTATACAACACTGATGATTTAAAATTTGGGTAAAAATATAACTTTATGACTTGTTATCAAAGTCATACCAGGCTTAGGTAGGTTTGAAAACTATTTTAAAAAATCGAATTTTGTGACTCCAAATTAATCGGGCCGTAAAAGCTGTTCTTCCGCATAAGTGTTTTCATTCTTATTTCATTAGATGTGCGTTGTGGAATTGGGTGGAGTATAGCCGCAGCAAGAACCATAGAAAAACTGATACTTACATATAATAATATTTATGCTTTCTACATATTATTATATGTAGGTATCAATTTGTCTATGGTTCTTGCTGCGACTATACTCCACCCAATTCCACACAACGCACATCTAATGAAATAAGAATGAAAACACTAGCGTTAAGTAGTCTATTTTTATGGTAGAAAGTGTCTTTTTTTCAGTTTTTTGTCTATTTTTAAGGGAAAAATTGCAGTCCTTGAATAGTGCAAAATGTTGGTTGTTCTTACCAACTATCTATTGACCTAGAATGTTGTTATAACATGGTCAATGAATAATAGGTGTATCAAAAATGGTCAGTAGAATAGGTGGGAAGGGAACTTAATTTATGACAAAATATTAATATCAAAATTTAACATTCGCTTTCAATCATTTAAATTTGTTTGAGAATTGTAAAATTCAGCTCGCATGTTTTAAAACCATGAATAGAATAGAAGTTAACTTTTGTCTACATTGAAAATATCATGTGTCGAATTTGATATTATAGACTATAACAAAAAACTAATTTTTGGTTATTTATTTAGGCAGTGAAAAAATTTAGAGATATTAAAGCTTTTTAAAGCCTATTATACATAATTTAATGGAGAAAAGATTATTCAGAGTCTTCTTTGGCGAAGCTTCGGAATCAAGACTCAATTTCAGCTGATTGAGTTTTCCAATCTTACGGAGATAGGGAATCACTAGGTTGGGTGGTTGAGGTGCGTCAAATTAGTATCAGGGCCTATGGTGTTCAGGCGAGGCGTTTTCCAAGCAGCACACCTGATAAAGGAGATGTTCGGTATCCTCAGGGTAGTCAATGCAATGCTGGCAAATGTCATTGGTGACAATGCCTATTCGGAAACCGTAGGCTTGCAAGATCGGAGAGTGATCAATTCTAAGTTGGAAAACGCTCGTTGCTCGTATCTTCTGAGGTTCGGAGTTTTACAGGGTTTACCCACAGTAATACGATAATGTAGGTCGTGTTTAATCGTTGTCAACCATTGTTCTGTTGTGATTCTTTTAATGTGAGATTTAGCTGTCTGGACGTTGTTTTGTTTGAGACTAGTTGGGTGACCAATTTGTTTAAAACAATTGATTTTATGAAGTCTAAATAGGTACATGTGGCTTTTTATATGTACACAAAAAAGAATAAACAAACAAGACAAATATAATCTACGTTTGGCAAACATATAACTGTTATTCGTTGAAGTAACTATGTTAGGTTTTGAAGCTAATTTTTAATAGGTACAGTACATATTATTATTAATAAAATAAGTTACCAAAATTCTGCTTTAATCTAAACTCGTAAGAGTTCCCTAACATTTACTTTTTCAATTAATTTCTTAGAGAATAAAACAATAGAACGTTTTATCTACCAGATTTATTTCTAGATTATTTAAGGCGTCTTCAAATTCGTGGTTTATACATACATATGTTGATTATAGGTTTCAGTATGGCAATTATGTAGATTTACAGTAGTTTTTTATCGTTTCAATTTTAACAGGTATTATCGATTTTGGTTTTATTAAAATATCTACATATAGGTAGATATGTTTTTTAATAATAAGTAAAATCTAATATAGGTACATAGTTATTTGTTAAAATAGCTTTTATTTGTAATAGCACATTTGAAACAAATTCCAATTTTCAATTGTACTAAGGTTAGTCGTCTTTTAATGGTTATTATTCACTATTGTAATAGATACTTTGAATGAATAAAATTAAAAGGTTGATAATGGATGAAATTAACTTTGTTATATTCAAATATTCAATTGTAATGTGAAATGTCAACAGCAGCGTTTATTATAAACATTTTTTATGCATGCTGTTCATACTATTTATTGCAATGAGTTGTCGTGGTACTTACAGACTCTCAACTCCGAGATTCCGACTATACAGTCCAAGGTTGAGGAACTGAAGCTGGTCTCCTCCCACTTTATCCAGGAGTTCCCCGATGAGGTGCACTGTCGAGTACGGCTTACTCAGGAGCAGATAGCGCTCCGCTGGACCTCCCTGGTATCTCGGTAAAATAGATTATGATTTATTTTTATTTAGGTTCATTCATTTATAATAGATTTTCATACTGCAATTTTCAAATGAAATGTTTTGTTTATTTATTTTTTGACTGAATTTATATAATGTCAAAGCTTTTATTTAACAATAACTCTTATTTTAAATATTTAGCTGAATATCATTTTTGGTATTTTTACATTGGTTGATTTCACATGACAAGACACGTAACTATTTTATTGATTAATTGATGCTTCAAATGGTGAATTTTCTACTACTGTACATACAAACATAGATTAAAAATACGCAAAGAAATCGGTAACTAATATTCAGTTTCGAAAGGAAGTTTATCTTGAGTGATATAACTAGTCGACAATCTATTTTTGGATTGTTTGTTTCTCTATAATTCAAACACCAGCAGCCAACTAGAGATAAATCTACAGCAGAAATATGTTTCTGTTTGGATTTTATTCCAACGGTGGTGCCTGGAATTCTTCATTTTCATTTATTTTTTTACTAACAACAAACAATATGCATTTCTAACAAAATTCTTTCGATATTATACATTATTATCGAAACATATTGAATGCTACGAGTCTGGTAGTCAGACATAAATAATATCAGATAGTGTTGTGTTATAATTAATCAATGTCTTGTGGAAGATTTTCTGGGAAGCTGTACAACTGATATGACCATCTTGTAAAAAAATACTTAGATAACTACACAAGGTATTATTTTAAGAATTAGATGCTTTACTCTTTGTTTCAACAGAAAAGTACTTTTAAATAATGTATTTACCAAATATGCGATGTTTCAAATATTTTATGATGCTATAAAATATTTTTTTATGCAACTAATAAATCTATAAATAAAATCACATCATAAGAACATAAAACTACCGTAACTTAAATTAGCTAATAAAAATGAAACTAATTATAACTTGGAATTGTAGTTACTCTATTCCGGCTAATCAATACTGAGAATTTGTTCTTTTACGTATAGTGATAAACTGTTCTAATAGAATCTAAATAAATGTTTACTATCTACTGTACTGGAGGTGTGATGGAACAATTTTCATAAAGTTTTGATCAATTTACTCGTAATTTTCTATGAATTTGAGAATTTATGTTCTATAAATAAACAAATGTTTATCTCAAATATACAGACTGGCATTATAATTCTAAAACATTTAATAAAATAATTAAATACAATAAAAAATGTACACTTAATAAAACTGAAATAATAATGAATCTCCTTCAAAATATAAACAGTAAATGAAAAAGTTTTTTCAATAAATAAAGATTTGATCTTTGTGTTTACATTGTCGTCAATTATTTTGAAGGTTGATCCTTAGAAATGCGCATGACCAATATTCCAAGACAACGAAAAAAAACGAATCTATTAGAATATATTCTATTCGTTATTTTTGATATTCTGAACTTTTCTCTCTACAGAATGGCTGAGCACGCGGTCCTGTTGCAGTCAACCTCGGCGCCTGGCAACCACCAGAATCCCTCCCCCTCCGTAGATCGCCAAGTGGACCAGCTGGCCGACTGGCTGGATGATATTGAGAGCGGAGTGGAGTCCGTGGAGCAACAGGTCAGCCAGCGAGGAACCTTTGCCAGTCTACAGCATGCTCATAGCAGTGGAAGCACCTCCGGGTATCACAGCAACGATGGTCCAGGTGTGGCCATAAATGGTCAGCATGGTGGAGCAACATCGGATGATGAAACTGCTATAACTGATAATAAAGCGCAATTAATGGAAAAAATCAAGGTAATAATTTGTATTTTATGTTGTTGTTGTAAACACGATACCAATTAGGAACATAATTTTATAAATTACAGTTATTTTCTTGTAGAAATACAAATAAATTGTCATCTTTTTCAGGAACTTCTTGGTGAACTGGACTCTCGACATTCCAATGTTCAGCATCTTTTATCCTCAGCAAATTCCAGTCCTGCTATGCCGCATATCCAAGAAGTTCACTCGCGATGGAACAGACTAAGGGAAAGAGCACTCGAATCGCGGTTAGTTGAAAAATATATTTTTTGCCTAATATTTAACATTCTACAACTTAACCATTTATTAGACTTACTGTTTTTATAGCTGATCGGCTTCTGATAAACCATCCCTAAACTAAACATATTTCCACTTGAGCTGCAATTAGTCACATATGCGCAATCACAAAGGAGGAATATTCTCATTTTGAAAATTATAATAATTAATTCTGGGCCTATAGATATAGGCCTTATGATATCAATGGTCAGGAAATTTGAAATATTTTAGTTTTTTACTTCCCAAAGTCCGATTTAGCTGAAATTTGGTTCCGTCAGTAAACTAATTAAGATTTGAATTTGCACTTTGTCAAAAATGAAATTGATTATCAATTTTTTATGCTAAAATTTATTGATTTTCTTACTCAACATCACTAAAATGCTTTTCGAATTCACCGTAATCATGCTATATGTTTAAAATTTGTCATATAGACTCCAAAATCCATTAGAAATAAAGTTTCGGAAGATCGGGTTCATTATAGTTTCTGGTATACAGGGGACATCCATACCAGGCCCAGTCCGTAAATTTTGATTTATTTCAAAAGGGTTGTTTATGCTCAACTAATGGCCCTAAATTATTTTAAATGGTTTAAATTTAGTTTATAGGTCGTTTTTAGTGGTTTTAGTTCATTTGATTAAATAGAATTTGAGAACATTTTATTTTTGGTGCATAGCACTGTCTTGTTTGTCCCAACATCAGTGGACCTCAATTTTAACTTTAAACAAAGCATATGGAATTTTTACTTGGCACACTAATCACATCACGTTAAAGATTCATATGCCTAAGAAATTCCAGTTAATTATTCATATTTTATTAGGAAATCGAATCTATCATTTTCATATTAGGCAATTTTTTACCCCAAAAAATCAACGTTTTTCTTTTGATTCAATATTTTTCAATGATTTTTTTACATTGATTAGGCATCTGCCAAGTAACAATTCTCTGTAGTGTTTTTAAAGAACATACTCAAATACGTTGTTTTAAATCACAAAAATAAAATTTTTTAAATGGCTCCCAGGTTCCACCCTAGTCATAAAAATCAATAATTTTAAAAAGTCGAAATATGATGTTAAATAACGGCATCCATATATCGATTTTTGTTTTGTGAAAAGTGTATTTTCCGATTTTGGCCAAGTTCTTTTTTTCAGAGGCGGGCCCATGACCTTAAGAGGGTCAGACCCAAAAAAACATAGCAGAGCATTTCTGTTTAAGATGTTTTCCAGGAATCTGAGAATATGTGGTATCCCCAAGTCTACGGACAAGGGTTAAATATTTAACCATATTGAAAACTTCCTGAATAGCAATAATGAGCAAAATAATATTTAAAATGCTATAAGAATCAAATTACTCAATTAGTGTTATAATGAACTTTAATCTATCACATAATAAGCATAATATTGACATATTTTGCTTATAATTTATACCTAATAACACTATATTATAAAATAATTTAGTCTAAAACATTTTTTTATGAGAAATTAGATTTGATGAGTCCTTGTAATACTTGTATGTAAAATACTTACCAACCAAATTACGGTTAATTAACTTTTAGACTATGGATTTCGTAGAATTTAATTGAATTATGTTGAAATCAATAGGGATAGTTTGTTTACTGGCATTCATTTCCCCTTCCAACTGTTTTCTGTGTGTTTCAAGGAAAATGATATGTTTGCATTCTAAACTTGGTCTAATTTAATTATTAACACGTCAATACCTACCTAACCTATCCATTCTTTTTACCGGAGATATTTTTATCGGAAAAGGAAGTAGAGGCAATTTTATAGTTGCTAATCTGTGAGCTTATAGGGTTATTTGTTTTAAATTTTATAATAGTACAACCAACTAATGCAATGTGAATTGTTGATTTTTCTTTAGTTATTTACTTTTGTGGGCAGCACCTGGGAAAATTACTTCTATATTTAAGAATTTATCATTTACCATGTACATGTCATATATTTGTTGCATCATGTACCCCTAAAATGACCTATTGATACTGGAACTAGCCATTTATTATGTCACAAGAGACATTATATATTATGTACAGTCGTAGACAGGTTGTGGCAATGAAAACGCATGAAAATATTGCATCCTTTGTTTATTTCCTGTCTAATTGAACTTTTGTATATATTTAAAAATCGATTTTTGTAATAGTCCGGAAGCCCCGAGGGTTTTAATTATAATATCGAGTCCCAAAGGTTTGATGGTTTTATTGCATATATAGAATATGTGAATGCAACTTCATAAAAACGGTAAGTCTTCCGTTGCACAAATATTGCATATACATTCTGGGGTCACTCAAAAGGGCCACTTCCTATGCTGCTTCACTTTACTTCAAACTTATACTACTGACTTCTCATGATGTTACAAGCAATTAAGAAAATAAGTATGGTCTTACGTTCACAAGAAAGTTGTTTTGTTAAAACATTTTATTTTATTTTTATTTAAGTTATGTATTTTGTATGTTACTTGCAAGTAGCATTGTATTTTATCGTAATTTTTATATAAATAACAAAATATTCTTACTAAAACGTCTCTTGTGAACGTAGGACCACGCCAAATTTTTTTAAATTGCTTGTAAATCGAAGCAATTTTTTCACCGATTTTTTCAGAATAAGAAAAATATATTAAGTGGTCCCTTTGAGGGACCCCATATTCTATACTACGATTAAGACCCTCTGAGCTCCAGGTATATAATTTTGTAAGATGTTCATCATTGTTCATATGGATTTTGTTACAATCCCTATTATTTCAGTTCATGATTATGACCTGTCAGAATATCTTCATAGTATGGAGCTCATTATGTCAAATTAAGGATGATATTTGTCATTTGAAAGTCAGGTGTTTCCTGTGCATTGTTTCTGATATGTATATTTTTCCTATTTAAGAAAAATTTGATAAATTAATTGTTAACACTGCTGTAATATCTTGATTTAATGCAGTCTTTTTATTTTTACTAAAGTAAACTTGCAGTTTTCATTAATTAGACATTCAATCAAATAAGTTTTAAATTATTTAAACAGCGATGTAATTTGACTTTATTTTTAAAAAACAATTTTAATATAAGATTATTACAAGTAATTTTCTAGTTAAATAAAGTACCTATATGGGAAATATAGATTACCATTTTTACCTAGTTAATTTTTACTAAGCTAACATGTAATTACTTGTATAACATTGTTTAAACCACAGAGTATTAACGTTTAAACTTTTAATTTATTGTCAAAAATCAATGCAAGATTAACTTGGTGGATTTTTATTTAGGAAACCTTAATGCATTGATTAGTTTCTAACTTGTTTTTAAGATTTGTAGTTAATATTAGTTAATACGTACAATTGAGTTTTATGTATTATAACTTATTCATTAATTAGTATGTTTGTTTTTATTTAGGAGAAAGTGGATGCCATAGAATTGAACCTGCCTAATAACTAATTCGGCAGAACACTAAACACACACACCTCTCTTTGATAATATTTCTAACAATCTAAAATATGAAGCTGAAAATATTATAAGTGTATAATATTGTTGATTAAATTGGATATTCTTCCACCATGCCTAATAGTGCTTCCATTAATATAACAATGTTGAACTTTTAACAGTTGAAATAAAGTTAGGATAACTACTTCTCTGTTTTTATTGTATGTACTAAAACTGATCCTTTTTCAAATTCTATTTTTAAAACCTGTAGTAGTAACCTTGTTTTCTGAGCAGCTACAAAACTTTATAGGTTCTGAATGTATTGTTTAATTATGTATAAGCACACCAAATTATGCAAGTTTATGAAGATCGTATAATTTAAATGTTACACGCATATTAGCTACTGTACTTACCGACCAACCTGATCCAAGTATAAAATGATGTTAGAACACCTTTATTGATTTACCAAATAAAAAAGAAAAACAACATTCCAACATTATAAATAACTTTAGTTTCTATTTGTGGTAAACTTAAATTTCTATCATTTTATTATATTAGGTAGGTAGGTACATAGAGATTTTAATTTAAAAGAGGTCACTTCTAGTAGCAAGAATCATATAAAATCTCTTTAATACCTTATGATGAGCATAACGTCTATTTTCTGGAAATAGAACATTTTGTGCATAGTTAAAAAAAGTTAAGTTTATAGTGTTAGATGCCATGTTTGTTTTATTGTTAAATAATTAAACCAAAAACTTGTTTGAACTCTTGAGACAGTCACCCATCAATAGATCATCAAACTATTTATTTGTTTCGAATGACACTATAAATTTAATCAACAGCCTATGTTATGTTGTATTATTCGTACATGGTTATGGCGGTTATATAGACAATTCAGTATTTTGTTCTGAAACTTCGGATGCAATTTTGAAATAAGTTTTTCGCATCACATGTAAACACCATTTTTGTATCTTCATAACCGGAATTTATTTACAGGTGATGCAAAATACGAGCCATTAAAATTTTCAAGTCCAAATGTTCTGAAATTCAGACATTTTGGATCACTTTGTATTGATTTTTTTTCTTATTTTAAACTTGTGGTTTTGTTTGATCTTATCAGGAACACGTTAGAAGGCAGCAGCCTGGATTCCTATCAGCGTTACTTGAGCCGACTTCGTGACTTGAACGACCGACTCTCGCACCAAGATGCGGCATTCAGGGAGGCTGATGTGCTGGAAATGAAAGACTACCAGAGTGCGAAAGCAAAACTTGAAACCTACAAGGTAATAAGAGAAATATTTTTAATAAACGTTGTTCTTCAAGTGCGTTTGTATGATGACAACTCATCTATTGTTAAGAAATATATTTCGATTACATGAACTAATTGTTTTAGCAGGACTGTTGTTATATAAGACATAAGTGCACACTTCAAATTTTAAAAGTTCCATTTTAGACATAATTTGAAAATATGGCAATGGTAATCACAGCTGTGCCAAACTTTGTTAGTTTAAATTAGTTTATTGTAATTATATTAGTTTTTCATTCCAAATTTAACAAAAAAAAGGGTTTGAAGCCAATAATTTCAAAAGTAAAACTTAATTGTTAATCAATTAAAAACAATCTTTATCAAATTTGTGATTTTTAAAAACATAATCTTTACTTTAACTTATTTTAATAGAATTTTAGCACCAGTTCTATTTTTTTAAATAATATGAAGTATTTATTGACTTTGATTTTTCTTAATTTTGTTTAAAGTAATAAACAAAACTAAAGCATTGTTTTTGTTGTTTACATTTAGACGCTGATGAACGAACTTCAAAATCACAAAGCCAGCATCGAAGAAGCTCTTGAGCATTCGCAAAATTATTTAGAAGATACAGATTTTCAGATTCATCCTGAATCTGGAAGTAGGTTGATAAATTATATTGTCAATTGATACTTGGAGGTGCACCTGTTAGAGGTACATACCTGGTACAGCAGACTCTTTCCTCTTCTTCTTCTGGCTTTTCCCATATTTATTTGGGGTCGCCGATGTATCATCCTCTTCGGACTACCAACTGTT
>JAUYWI010052757.1:0-17710 GCA_034780595.1 Parotoplana pacifica
TGGATCAGTGATTTAGGCAGATTTAACAGAATGGATATGTCGCACAGATAAGCCGGTATCATTTGTCACTACTTCTTAAACAGCTTCAAGTTAATACATTTTGTTGTCTACGAAGTAAATAATAAATTTTGTATTTTGGTAAAAAACGCCGTTTTTTATGGGACAGCCTATAGTACCGATTAAATGAAGTTGTCTCCTAAAAATTTATAATAAAATTATGTTACCTACGCAACAGATTTTCAAAATTAACGAACGTCTGTTATAATTTTATTTAAAAACAAAAATAGGCGAATTGCCTTAGTGTAGAAAAAAAATTCCATGTATTTTCATATTTTTATTTTGTTTCACATTGTTTTCTCCTGTTTTTATGCAACTTCGATAGCAGAAATTAGGTTATAATGAGTTGCCAAATTTTAAATATTATTGATTTTTCAATAGCGGGTGTAGGTAGTTATGCAGTTTTGGAAGTTAGTCTAAATACATTTATTTTTATGATATTTGTTACCTATAGATTAAATTTGAGGTGAAAAATAAAATTCTAATACCAAAAAATATAATAACAGCAATGCATTTTAGGAATGTTTTACATTACAGCCGTGTCTATATGTATTTCTAAATACGTTAGGCATGTAAGTGCTGTGCTAATACGAGAGAGATACGTCAGGTTAGACTACTCATTTGTCTAGAGATAATGTAGTAACCATTGATCTTTATCTAGTAGTTTAGATCAATGGTAGTAACAGCCATAGAGTAGGTAGACCTACTCTATGGTAACAGCTATTTAGGAATCACGTGCTAGTAACAATAGCTTACTCTGCTTGCATGAGAAAGAAAGAGAAAATTATATTTGAGCAATTAACCAGTTTAGTAAAGAGGAGGATGGGTAATCTAGAAGTGTTTGTAATTATAGATCTCGTAAGTACAAGGTTGTTTACAGCTAGCCAGCCAATACTTATGAAAATTCAAGATTGAAAATATCATTAGCCAGGAACGACTATTATGATGTTTTACTGTGTACCTATTCGAAATTTAAATCACCACTAAATAACAAGGTAATTAAGAAATATTAAAATAATTTACTACAAAAGCATGGCGTAAACAAGATGATAGAAAAAACAAAGTTTTTAAAGGAATTGTATGAATTGATAGGTAATAAATGATCAAAGAGCGACAAAGTACGGAAACAAGGTTTTGTATGAACCAATTTAGGTAGTTTTTTAAATGGTAAAGGTAAACTATAAACAGGTAAACCCATGCATAGACAAAAAGTGATCTTTTTCATGCTGTGTAGTCTAAGTTGTACAGTCTAAAATGAAATTTTAGTCTACAATTTAAAGTGGTATATCTGATAGGAAATACAAAACTACTAGAAAGAGCTACTATTGTTACCTTAACTTATTATGTATGCATTGGTTTCAAAAAATTAACTTGTTTCCGTACCTTTTCGGACTTTTATCATTCATTACCTATCGATTCATATATTTCCTTTCAAAACATGGTATTTTCAATCTTCTTGTCAGTAATTTACAATGACCTGGTTCAGAGAGAATATCTATTATCTAATTGTCAACAAAACAAAATAAATAGCACTACATTTTAGATAACAGCTAAACGTATTCAGTACTCTGAACAAATTGGTTAAAATTGAATGTAAAACTAAAACAGGGAATAACACCGGCGTGTGAAGTTAGAGCTGAAATGTGCCTAATACAGAACTGATGCCCTCCTCAATTGAGCTTGATTGAATCATCTTTTATTAAAAATTAACAATAACACCATACAGTACGAATGTTGAATTCACTCAAAGAATGCCAAAAATGTATAATGCATCATTAAATATTAAGTTTGTGGAGAAAACATGCATTGACACACACATACATACGTACCTATATGCAACTTATTAAAAAAAAAATTTAGGTAATGATAAATAAAAAGCAATAAAAAGAGTGCTGAACAATCTTTCTTGCCTAATCAGTTGTACAAAATTTTTATTTTCACATATTGCTAACCTGAATTAAAACAAATAGATTTTTCAATGAATACATTAGTAATGGCATCTAAAATGGATTTTTTTAGGATTTTCAAAAATTAAAACTCTACTTCTCTTATCAATATTTTGTTCCTTTATTGAATTCTTTGATTTTCACACATTTTTAAACGATACAATTAAATTTTTGTCGAAAGTTTAAAAAAAGATCATATTTCTTATATTTTATGTTTTCTACATAATTGAAAGATACAGATTTTAAGATTTCAAAGTAATTTTGTATAAAGTACAGAGTTATAATCGGTGGAAGATTTTCTAAGATTATTTGTTACCATATAAAATGAAAAATCGGCCACCAAAAAGTTTGAAAAACTTACAGACTTGTTGGTAAAAGTCAAAATATATTTTAATGTTAAAATTTGTCGTATAATAAGTGCACAATTATTCATGAAAGTTTATGTAATTATATTGTACTATCTATAGGACATGTAATTACGTTTAATTACCTTTTTAATGGTTAAAAAACTCAGTAAAATTATATAACAATAAGTACATTAAAATATTTTGGAATATGTAAACTATACATTGATTTGAAAATTTTAAGGAAATAAAAATAAATTTTTTTCTTAGTTGTCTCAACATTGCTAATAATTTGTTTACTTTAGACTTTAAAAGTTCGATCACGTAGACAGATCTAATCTGGTACTATACATCACCACTCTTGACTGTCAATAATCACTACAAGGAATGATAACACTACGTATTTATAACAAGCTTGGATTAAAATAACCATTCTGCAAAATTAAAATCCAATTTTGACATTTGTAAATATTTTCTCAACTACATAATAATAGGTAGGTACCCCTTTTCAAGGATTTCCATGTATGAATCAGGCATTCTAACAGCAGACAAAATATTTCCCGGAAAATGGAATAGGGAAAAACGTCTTTTTACATAAATTCAAAGTGTTTTGAGGTCTATTGAACCATCTCCAAAAGTCAATTATGACGTAAATTGAGACATTTATTCATGATTAATCGCAGCTATGCAAAAACAAAATTGTAAGAATAAAACGGGAGTATAATATAAAATTTACAAAAAACTATTTATGAGTTGACTTATTACTGCATGAATTGTTGTTATGAATTTAGATCGTGCAGTCTTTAAAAAATCTGTGAATATTTTATTTTATGCTTCGTGGAGGAGGCAGGGCATTTGACTGAGAAGCTGACCATTGGGATTTATCTGCTGTCATTCCTTTGTCATAAACATTTGAACTTCCAAGAACTTATGACTTCCTCTTCTTCTTCGCGGGCATAGTGAAACATTCTTTGGCAAGAGATGAAATGTTTTAAGTTATAAAACGATTATTATAGATTTTTTATATTCCTTTTTTAGTAATATTCTCTTTCCTAATTCAATATACTACCTGGCTTAGTTTAATCTCCTTTTTGTGAATTACATGTCTCTAGATTTCTTCAAACATTTCTTAGCCAAAAGATGTTGCAAGTTTACTTTGACATGCTTTTTTCTTGCTTTCATTGAAGCTGCAAACAACACATGTCTCACTTCAATTTTTGAAAGCGATTTTGAATGGCTGGTTCTCAAACTCCACAACTTCCAAACTCCAACTCCATGATTATCCAAGACATTCTGTCTTCATTTGCAAGCTGATGTAATATTGTTGACCAACTTTGGCAGTAGAGGATCATATAAAATTTCGCAACCTCTGGAGTGCTGATTATGAAAAGTAGAGACTTTGCAAAAGAAGAGAGAATGGGATATTCTTTCGATAGTCGCTGCCACCAAGTATCAACTCTCTAATTTGAAGAATTGGGCAAATGTTGAATAGTGGAATATTTTCGAATCTCTGTTTCAACTTGTGATCTCTCGCTTTTACAAAGGATCTTCGTGTGATTCAGTATTAAGTTTACCAAAACATTTCAGGCCATGGATAATTGTTCGCAATTCAGGAGATGAAGCCGAGAAATTACATAGAATAGGGCATCTTGTTTGGATGTATTTTGCGGTTGCAATGTACACACTTTTAAGATTTTCTTTCAATCCCGGAATAGAAGTATAATAGAATCTTTGGCAGTTGCAAAGAATATGTCATCAACATTTAGTGAATGCTCTTCGACATTTAGACGAGCCAAATCGTTTCCTGATTTACCAACTAACTCTTCAGGTTTCACCACAAACCCAAACAATTCGAGCAACAAATCCTCAATTGCTTCATAAAGTAAGTGGACTACAGGCTGCTTCTTTTGAAACAGTAATGTATAACGTCGTAATAATGGCAGAACATTGGTATAAATCTTCATTATACATAAAGACTTTCTGCGATTATGAAAACATCTTCAGCTATCACGTCAAACTACAGTAAAGTGTTTCTTTTTCAGCTGCTTTTGAAGTGATCTAAAAAAATCATTTGCTGTCTTCAGAAATGTTCTTTCGTCGGTAGATATCGACTATAAAGTGAAGATTCGTGACACGATCTTCAGCTGATAGAAAGGAGTAGAAAAGGACAGAGTATGCATCAAGCATGTCAAAGTATCAGAAACGCACTCGTCTTCTGAAAGCCATCTAGTAGAACAATGACACTGAGGAAGTGTGCTAGGAAAACCTCGATGAAAGCATATTTTATGTAAAGCATCTTTCTGGTCTGCGCAAAATTTGAAGTGGGTGTGTAAGTCATAAAATAAGGACTCAATGTTGCCTTGGAGTTGTTTTGTGAATAGCTTAGTGGCATGTGAGCATGGTGGCATGTATGAGTATCACCGCCAATATCCATTAAATTTGGGCACGAAGCATGTAATTTAATTTCGACACCAGACTTTGAACCCCTCATAACAGCACACGAACCCATTAAAACGCTAAATAGTTTGTCCTAAGAAAGATTAAATTCATCAAGAGTTTCCAGAATAGCCGTAGTAACATTTTCAGCTCTGCTTTTTAAATGATACACTGCTACTCCCTGTAAGCCTTCATCGTAGAAACTAATGAGAATGTCCAAAACTCGGCAACCATTGGTAGCTGTGGCTTCATTCACATTTAAAGCATATAATTTATTACCATCAAAGATATTAATCATTATGTCCAAAATTGTACAACCATTCCTCGCTGTAACACAATACCTATACTCATAAATCAATTTGATGCCCATCTGGTTTCAAGAGTTGAGAAATAAACATAAAAATGTCATCCACGTTTCTGAAGTATACATAATAAGTGAACCACAAACATGTGCAAATTTAACATAACATAATTATGTGAGCATAAAATGTTAGCTAAAACAAAAACGCGCCGCAGGCAAAAATTTTGATTTTAAAACCGGTCAACTCCCAGCTGTAATTATTAATTTTTAATGAAAATTTGAACCATGTCAGGCTAAAGTAGTGACCCTCACCCCCACCACCCACTTCATTTTATTGCATTTTTGGATCTATCTCAAAATTGATAAAAATTGCCCTGAAATTTCCGGAATTCCGAATGCCTGACGAATGCACGTTTTTATTAGAAGATACCTATGTGTATATTACTGAAATACTTCAAAACTAAAATGACTACAAAAGATAGTTTCCAACTAAAACTATAAATAATTCGAACTTTACAATAAGTTTGAATTATTTATAACTTTAGTTGGAAACTCTCTTTTGTACTCATTTCACCTTGATTGTATTCACTTTCATATTGATTACAAGTTGTTATCGGCAGCTTTTGGTCCATACTGGATTCAGTCAAACCATCTACTGTTAAGTCGTTAAAATAAACCCCGACGACCTTTGGAATGAAACTAACATTTACTACCAAATCAATCAAATATCTACCCTTTAAATTGTGAAATGGTCACGTAATTAATAAGTATGAGTAACCCGCCCAGGTACTTTTTCAAAAAATAAATCCAAACAAGAATAAAATGCATTTTGATGGTAGGAGATTCGATGAACAAACACTCACATTTTTGCAAACTTAAATTCATCTGGTGACAGATGAGGGGAGTCAGTTTCTGGACGGTTTCTTTCTTCTTGTAGAATAAAATCAACAAACTGTTCAATCTAAATAAATGTTATAATAAATAAAACTGAATTTATTTACAATACTACTAATTAGTAAATAGAGTAGTTTACAGTAGTAAAATCGAATAAAAAGAGCACCAGATTATAATTTTACAAGAAGATAGAAAAAAAACAAAGTTTTTAAAGCAAACGTATGAATTGATAGGTAATGAATGATCAAAGCCCTAAAAAGTACGGAAAAAAGTATGGTCCGACTTGAAATAGTATACAGGTAAACAAATATGTACATACATAAAACTTTAAGAATAGTAGCTACATGAAACTGTTTCTAGTAGTTTTGAATCTCCTATCATATTTTACCACTTTAATTATAGAATATAATTTCATTTAGTGTGTAGATACGTAAAATTTAGACACCACAACATGAAAAGATCACTTTTTATGTATGCATTAGTTTTTACATGTCTTGGAGAAGTCTGGTGTACCTTCTCCTGTACTCCCTTCAGCCTCAAACAATTACACAGTTCTTGTCTTAGTACCCGGTCATATGCCTTCTCCAAATCAAAAGAGATAAAGTGCATGTCTTTCTGTCCTTCCCTGTACTTCTCTATCACCTGCCGCAATGCAAAAATAGCATCTGCTGCACTCCGCTCAGGCATAAAACGAAATTGCTGGTGCGTTACTGTCACTTTCTCTCTCAATCTTTTATCCACAATTCTCTTCCACAATTTCATGATGTGTGATGTTAGTTTGATGCCACGGTAATTTCTACAGTCCTCTATGTCACCCTTGTTTTTTAAGATTGAGATCAAGGTGCTTCGTCTCCAATCTCCTGGTATTTCTTGTCTCCATAACCTTTCTAAACACTGCTGTTAATCTCCCTATCCCTGTTTTACCAAGTGGTTTCCATGCCTCTACTGGTATGTCATCTGCTGCAACTGCCTTTCCTCTTTTCATACGCATTAATACCCTGGATAATTCTTCCTCGCTCACTTCCTCTACTTCGGGTTCTTCAGCTTTTTCTATTCTACGGTCTCTTCTAGGGTTTTCTACATTCATAAGCTGATGGTAATACTCCTTCCATGTCTATGATTTTTGTATCTTCTGTCAGTACCTGTCCATTTTAGCTTTCACCAATTTTTCTTGGTGATTCCTTTTTCCTCTGTTTTACGAGTCTAATAGCTTTTTGGTGTCCATCTTTCTCTTCTAGGCTGTTATACAGGTCCTCAGATGCCTCTGCTTTTGCTTGGTCATTGCCTCTTTTCTACCTTGTTTGCTTTCTTGACTGCTTTGCTCGTCTCTTCACTCCAGTTCAACTCCATTTCTTTTTCCTCTCACGTATCTCCTTTATAGCAATTTGTACGTCTGTGCACCACCACCAAGCCGCTTCCTTCTTGCCTTTCTTCCTTGACGTAACAACCAAATTTCTGCCCACTTTTTAACAAAGATTCCCATGATTATGAGCCGAGGTTCGAAAGCTCGGTGTCTAGTTTTTATTTTTTTCCCAAATAAACATTGTGGTTTTTTATTTAGTTTTATAAATTTTTCTTTGTTTTCTATATTTTTCAGCTTCCACCAGCAAGTTTTCTTTGTTTTAACCTCTTTCTGCTTTACTTTTCCCTGTATCGTAGCTTTGCATAGTTAGCTTATGTTGTTTGGCCACTGCTTATTTTGGTATTACATTGCAGTCCCAAATTTAGCCTATAGATAACCAAATGGCACTCAAATACACTTATATTTAAACGAAGTGGCAAAACTACAAACACTATTGAAATATCAATAATATTAAATATCTCAGCAACAAAAATAGATATTAAAATTTTTTTTTTGAAAGATATTAACATCATTGAGATAATTCTAAAATAGGGCATTCATATCTATCATAAATGCTGAGTAATAGGCCTAAATGTGAACAACCAATAATTGTCAGCCCTACTATATAGGTCAAATTCGAAGAGACCAAATGATCGAAAGTCACATCTAGATGTATGGACAAACAAACTAATGTGTATCTTATAGCAACCAGTTCTGTAATTTCATTACCACGGATTTCGTTCTGAATAGGAAGAAAAAAAGGATTACCTGCCTCCCTATGAAGGGCTTCCTGTAATATGATCATTTTTATTTTACACTATGTTGTACTACTGCATAAGCCCCCTATTCTAAAAGAAACCTTATTAAAATTAGATGAGTAGTTTTTAAGCTATGAGCATCCAAAGTTTATTTTTCAGAAAAACTCCAATTCATACAAAATAGAGCCTTCCGGGTTATTGATTTTGTTCAAAACACGACATTCAGAAAGTAACTCCATAGAAAATGATCAGATTTTTTAATCAACAAAAATGACTTAAGACAAGAACTATTACAAGTCAGAGTATGTTTTGAAAACAGGATGTCTTTACTTATCTAATGAATAAAAATCGAATGCCGTAATGAATCATCCAATGTTGTATGCCAAAGATAAAAATCGGGATTGGATAAGTTTGGCTGGCAAGCATAGGTTTATCTCTTGAAAAAAATCTGTGCATGGACTTTTTGCAGTATCCCGTCGGTTTGCTCTCAGTAGCCACTGCTGCATTTACTTACTCTCAATTATGACATGAAATATTACAGTCGGGCGATAAAGAGCTAATTCAAAAATTATGATAGTTTAATTTTATCCTACTACTATTTCAATTGCGTTTCATATAGTCCACAAATTGCAATTTTGTGATAAAATTTAAAATTGTCTTTTTCAGTTTTTGCTTTATAGCTTCTATATTAATTTTGAATTTGAATGCTAGTAGTTTTCACATATTCTGATACTTTTTAAAGGGATATATAGCTAGATAAAAAATGCCTTTTATTACACTAAAAACACTTCCTGAAGCTCTTTGTTAAGATAAAATGTCTGTTATACTTAAAATTAAAACCAAATTGTAAAATTTAATAAAACATAGAAACTAACCTTTTTGAGTCTCACTCGTAAATAGTCAGTTAAAATATACCGTAGTCGATCTAACTAAAATAACAATAAAATGAATTATAACTGCGTTAGTATTGTTCCAGTTCGCAGTAATTCCAAAAAACAATAAATAGAATTTTCTTATTTTTTACGTAAAAAAATCAGTGGTTAAATGCAAACAAAACGACGACTCATATCCATGTTGAATGCGCTATACACAACCAAATAAAGTAATATCAAGACAAATAAATTTATGAATTCTTTTAAACTATAAAATAAAATGTTTAACTCATGGTTTAGAGTTAAATTCAATAGTTCGTTCTTTTTATATATTGACTTCTCAATTTACAAAGATAATTATAGCAAATAAGAAGGATCAAGTTAACGAAACATGATTTAACTAATGCTAACTCACTTGCATCTTTAGAATAGTTGCTCTGATGTCACCCTTTTTATTAGTAGTTTCTATTTGTTTTTCCAATTGTTTAAGACTGTCCTTCACCAAATCCACGATGTCAGTTTGTGCCTCCAATAAACAGGGCGCAACTTTCTCATTCTGCCAAGCCTAAAAGGCCACATGTTTAAGAAATTATAATCCATACTGCAAAATAATAGTTGCTCTAAATACATAATATGATATAAAAAAAGTATTTTTCATTCAGATGGATTTTTCTCATAACTTCACAAAATAAGAATAGAAAAAAATGAACCAAAACACAACACTCACAATTTCGAGACGGGAGACCACCTGATCGGCTGTCAGAAGTTCATCTTCCTCTTGATCTGAATCGCCAATGATATCATCATCGAAATCCATAGCTATCAGCTTCGCTAAAAATATATACATAATCATAATACCTCTATCATTTTTGGGGTAAAAATGTCGATGAATCTTTCCAAGCACCTACCAAATTTCAGCTTAATTCACCAAGCTGACGACGTGGAAGATTCACAACAATGAAACGGGTTAAAGGCATGGTCAAATCTGTTGTGAAGAAAATTATTCAGTTTGAAGGTTATCGGCGAACGCTGGAAACCATTCCTGCAGAGCGAGACATGATTATTATTCGCTCACACGAGCACCAGTTCTATACAGAGAACCAGAACAAGAAAAACCTTACTATGTTTGACAACAATCGATTTTGGAAGGAAGATCGCTATTCATTACCACCCGGCCATATGGATAATCCCGTATACAAGCAGCTGAAGCAGTGAAGCGAGACCGGCTAATTACTGTGGCCAACATCAGACCACGGGCCAGCAAGGTGACCATTGGGAGACGACCACCAGCAAGACGTCATGTTGCTTTCAAGAGACAAATGCCAACGTGACAAAGTGTCCTTCCCAATGTGAAAAAGGCGAAGCAGGCAGCAAAGATTGATCCTAGAAATAGTGTCGACATTTTTATAATATATGTACGTATTATGCAGAAAATGTTTTACTTTCATTCTTCACCTCATCAAAGTTTGTTGCAATCAAGCTCCAGTAGAAATTGATGTCCACAACGCAACACGCCGCCAAAGAAGCTCCGTGGTCAATTATGGTTGCGGATGAAGGCAAATAATTCAAATCGGGCGTCGGCGAATTGGACGAGACTATTCTTAATATACTACGATTATGGAAACAAAGGTTCTCAAACAAACACACACAGCTTACTATTAGAAGCGGCCAAAGAACGTATTCTTCCGCGTTTGGCTAGCTAAAAACGCCCAAACACAGTACACAGGCGGCTCCCCTGTTGCTATTTTGCTCTAAGCCATCTACAAGTGACGTTCAATGGCTCGATGTTCGAGTCAAATCTGATGGAGTTACAGGATATTGCAAGCTAGAACAACAACTACAAGAATGCGCAGAAAATGTGGGGGTGCGGCTGCTTAAAACTAAAAGGTCCGAAGTGGTTAGTGACACATTTCAGGAAATTATGGAAGATGCATTTGAGGGCGTGATTCCTCGGGTTCACTACACTAATGCGGGTAAACAATTTATGGAAGGACCTTTTCAAACGCTGCTCGCCACCATAGATTAGTCATCAAATATGTGGTGGGAAAACTTGCCATTGAAAACTAATCAAATCAATGCGCTGGTAGGTCCTCGAATATAGTTTCGATATACTTGGTTGGGGGGCTAGGAAGACTGGGCCGTTCATCTACTGGAGTGTGTGCTATTGTCAATACCCATTCATCGTGGCACAAAGCCTGCAGAAGAAACTATAAGTCGTCGAAATACCCATACGGTGTGTTTCTTTGATCCACTTTGTTTGCATGTCCATCAAATAAACCCGGAAATTAGTCGATGGTTGAGCCGTCAGGTTCAAGCTGCACTGTCTGTTGCATGTAGCCCTCTTGCAATGTTTAGCGTGCAAACTACTTCAATATAATGGCGATCTGGTACGGCTTGTGCAATCAGAATTTTCTCCAGACGTTAATGAGAGAAAATCCTAACAGTATTTTCTCAAGTAATCGAGCGGGCGTCTCAACTCCATAAAAGTTGTGCTCCAGCCATTAGTTTTATCCGACAGCGACATCGACATGAATTCAATGGACCTCGACATGGATACTTCATTCGAGCGGAAGAAATGCATTCCGTCATGGGAGAATACTGATATCAGTGTGAATAAGGGTCCATCTTCACTACTACTTATCAGCATATTTAGAAACATTCAGAGAGGCAACATCTAGAACTTCATTTTAAGGTAACTCATTCTATATTTAACAAATTAAATTCTTTTATTCAAACAGAAAATCATTAAAACAATTAAATATAGTTTCTATTAAAACTAAAAGAGTATTAAACAAAACTTTATCATTATTAAAATAATTATCAGTATAGATACAAATTCTTACAATTAAAATATCATAATACAAACAAATTTAAAAGAAGCGTAAAAAAGTCATACATATGCATATTGATAATAATTGGTTGTTGTACTGTCGAAGTATAAATAGGTGCTCTCTCTAAAAATCTTGAAGCTCCAGCTGGCATAATTTCAACATTTTGAACTTTTGTTATTTCATACCAATAGAACAATGGACAGAGACACGTTTTAAAATAAATGAATTAAAATTTCCCATAATTATAGATTTATGCATAATGTATTTCTATGAATATTATGTGCCTCATATGATCCGCATTTCTTTTAATTTAGAAGTTTTAAAATCTACATTAGATATCACAATACTACATTTCTTTATAATTACACAATTTTTATGAATTTGGGTTGAGTAGCAGCTTATTACTTATCACATTTACAAGCACCTATCCAACAATTTGAAGAATTCTAAGAAATTAACATAGAATTTCAGCTGAACTCAATATAAAACTATGTACACTTATCTACATATAGGGGTACCCAAAAAAAACACATCTTGGCATATTTATATAAAACAGAATTTTTTTATTAGTTAAAAAATCTATGTGCGAAAAAGAATGGCTATAAGTTATTTTATACTGAAGGGAGATAATTTCTCTCATTTCAGTCCTATTATTTGTTGAATATTAATTCTAAATTTCTTTTAGCAATTGTTTCTAAGCTAGGTACTGATGGTGGCAACAAAATAACTCATAAGTTTCATGCCTCCTCAATTGTTGTGAACCAGTCTAGAGGCTCGTATCTGGGAAATATGGTAGCTGTGGGATCCTGCCCATTTGACTATTGGTCAGAGTCATTTAGTAACCATTTAGAAATAGATAAGTAGAAAATCCCCTCGGTATAAAACAACTCATTGTTGCTACTGTGTTGCCATATTGTACATGTTATTTGTAATTGTTGTTTTATATAAAGATGTCAAAACGCGATTTGTTTTTGGTACACTTCTACAATCTAACTGACTTATATCATGAAATGTTCAAATTGGGTCCCATGACTAAAGAATCTTTTTTTCAAAAATGATAATAACACACGAAAGACTTAAGCTTAAGTTCAAATCAAATTTAATCAATACCTTCAAACTATAATTGCTTCTTTAACACTTGATAAGCAGATACTAAATTGGATAAAACCCCAACAATAATTACAAATTTGTACATATGTATTATTATGCTTATGAAATATTAAGTAATATATAAATAACAAAATCACTATGACTTTACTGTTGAAATTTATTCAAAAGATGTGTCCAATTTTTGCTCTAACTCTACATAATAACTCTTCAAAGCTTCTTCGTTAGCCTTTGTTTCTTCTTCAAGATGTGTATGCCTTGCTTCATCTTTAGCAGCAAATTCTTCCCATTCCAATTGTCTGGCAGCACGATTGGCTTCTAAAGTCTAAATAAAAATAAAATTTATAACTTTAATAAACATATGTGGGCAATTTTAATCTTTATTTTTACCTTATCCCTCATAGCTGGCTTTTCACATAATAATCGAGATTCACGAACAAAACGATCGGCTAAAACAATTTAAAAAAATCGATAAGTATTAACAAATAGTACAGCAGACTTTTTGCCTATGCATAGAACGTAGAGCTATTGCATTTCAAACACTTCAGGATCTACTCTGATATAAAAAATACAGAAATGGATTTTCTACTTTTACAGGAAATTAGAGTAGGTAATACAATCTTTAATTTTGAATATCTAACCGAGTTAAAGATAACGTTGATCACCTTTTTCCGTCAGGGTGGGTAAATCTTGTAATTGTTGTTCAATAAATGGATATTGTTTTTGAGTAAGAACACCTAATTTGTTAGACAATTCACTTATTCTGTGAAATTCGCGTTCTTTCCGTTTTTCCTAAAACATTACACAAAAATCAATGTAATTATTATTATTAGAAAATCATAAGTCTCTTGCACTTTTTCATATTACTTTAGTAACTAGCACTAATAAATAATAGAATGTTATATAAATAACTCATAATAAAGTTTTTTTAATGGTATTATTTGTCTTTATTCAAGTTGACCTAATTATCAAATTTAGCAAAATAAGTTTTTTTTATTTTAAGAGTTTTATCTAATTTAAAATTCTAAATATTTCTTACCTCCATCTCATTCACAAAATAACGAATTTCATTTGATACAATTGTAGAATGACTAAATAATCTTGAAAAAGCATTATTGACATCTGAAAATAAAAACAGAAACTTCCTAAAGATTAAAAAGTTTAGATAATAGAAAACCTAAACTAGTAATAAAAAATGACAGCTGCTGCTCTAAAGTTTAATCTACATAAATTAAAATCACTTTCTGTTGTTCCTGTACTATTTAATGCAAAATAGATTTTTATTAATGGAAATATTTTTAAATGAAAAAAGTGCTAGTACCTTCTGGTGAGCAGTTTTACTAAATAAGTATCTACTCAAAATATCCACACAATTTGTTGTTTTCGCCATAAATTTCAACTGTCATCTTTTTCTTTGGTGGTGCACAAAATTATATCGTTTCTGTATCTTTAATACCTAAGTACCATTGAAAATTGCAATACAACACTCAAACTATATTGTGCCTGTACTCGTTGAAAAATTTCGCACAATTGTCTTTCAAAGACTAATACATCAGTACATATATGCAGCAGTTGCGGGACTACTTATTGGACCGATCTTTTTTGAAATTATTTCACTGCAATAATCGGTTCTGAGTGGTTCTTCTTAAACATGTATTAGAAACAAACCCATTGATACTGACAAACTTCAGTAAAGTTTTTGTTGCAGATTGAATTGAGTGAATTGTTAACTTATAAAACACGTCAGTCTTTGGGTTTTCAATTACCGCCAAATAAAAGCTTTCTGACCTCTTTTTTCATTGCCTCCGGTCTATGCGATATATTTTTTTCTATGAGAATTAGATTTTGCATACACTCGTGTACATTTAGGCTCCATACGACCGTTTTTATTTTTTTAACATTTTCTATGTATATTCTAAATATTCATTTCCATCAATATCCTTCTGCGAAATAATTTATGATTATGCGAAATCATTATCTGTAAACAAAGAAGTTCACCAATATAATGTATATTGTAAAAGTAAAACTGAAGACAGACGCAAATTTCTTTCTGGGTTTGTGGTGGATAAATTTATCCGAATTCTTTACGCATCTCACTGTAAACATACTGTAATGCATAATCTAGATCTGATTTAGTCTACTCTTCAAGATCCTTCAAAATCTTATGTTCACCATCAAGTCTTATTCTCCAAGGAGCTAATCATTTATTAAACATACGCGCTGCCCATTTGGATTTGTTCAAAGTGCTAGTTGCAATTGCATCTTGAATAGATTTATGCTACCATTGATAGCAAATTTGTTCTCCTTTGGATTGTCTTCAGTTTGTATATGGTTGTTGTGAGTAATCACAGACTCTAAATTATTTACAACATTCAATTTGACCAAGTTATTTTCATTTCTTTCATTCTATTTATCTTCCTAATCAAATAATAATCCATCATCTAAATAAGACAGGTTATCATTCTTGTTGTTCATTTCATTTGTTGTTATTCTAAAAATCTATAGAACCTACTGACTCTCAGTAACTACATAACTATTTGAAATTTAAAAATCATTATTATCAAACCTCATAGAAAGTGCTATAAATATGGAAAATTAATTGATTTTAATGACTTTCAGAATATTGAAATCCTTTAATCAGTTAATTATTATACACTTAATAATGTCTAAATTAATGAATTTTGTAAAATAATTCAAACTAAACATTTATGTCCACTCGCTATTATTACTGAAATGTTAAATACTTATTAGAATAATTAAACATTATGTATTTTAAAAGAAATGATGTACTCAGTGTTGTTATTATATTTCTACACCTTATTTTCACCATAGAAGTAGAAATACTTTTCAGATTTATATTTAAAAAATGGGAAAGATCTACAATTTATTTTAAAAATGTCACTAAATAAGAGATTCAATAATTTAAAAGTTGTGCAAGAGAAAACAGAAAGACTTGTAATTGAAACACATTGATTGATTGATTGTCAAAAGAAAACAGTATTTTTTTCTCTGGTTATATAGTCCAGGAAATAAAAGATTATACCAATCACTAATTGCAACACATCCGAATAGTTTATTGGAATGCCTTCAAATTTGGTAAATCTATTCTTATCGAGCATCTTAAAAGTGGACCAAGGAACAAAAGTTATAACTTTATGCAAAATAGGAGGTCCACTGATTTTCAAACCAGACCAGTGACATAAAAAAAAATTTTTTTCTGACATTCAATTTTAGGGGAGGAAATCATTCCAAAACCAGTATAAACGAACTAGAAATTAATAATAAATTATTTTAAATTAAATAAAGTGATTAATATGTGAAAGATTTGATGTTTATAAAATAACATTTTACAGACCTGCAACCAGATCAGCAACAATAAAATTGAAGCTTCTAAGTTTCAAATATATAATTCTTAATGTCTTCCTAATTATAAATGTGACATTTGAAGCAAATTCAACAAATGTCAATTTTGGAACCTGAATGACTTCATTGGCCCCTTTATTGATTTTTTCAAAAATGTACTGTTGATGAATCTGGCCAAATACCTGTGTACCAAATTTCAGCCCAATCCATACATGGTAAATCCTAGTGCTTATACTCAGTGCCTTTTGTAGTGATAATCATTTTTACTGGCCAGTAATTATTTCATGTTAAAAGAAATGTATAAAAAGCATTAGGAACAATACATGTATTGGGGGGACACTTTGGTGGAAATAAATAATATTTTAATAACTCACTTTTATTTAATTCAGAAAAATCCTGCATTGTTCAATTTGAAAATTCACAAAAATCTGTAGAGAAAATAATATTTTGAAAATCATAAATATAGGTAGATGCTTTTGGAAAACATTGATTTATCAATGCCCTTATAGCAACTTCAAATTTAAAATTAACTGGAACTGATTTATTGAAAATTAGAAATATACATAATACAGTAGAATTAATCTATATCAGATTTAAGGAGCTAATGAAAAAATGGATATATGCAAATTCTGAAATAAGCAAACTTCCATAAAGATTTTCAAAAATTGAGAAATATCATAGTTCTATGTGTTTTACAGAACACATATTGTGATATAAACCCTATTGTATGTAACAGCAGTCTGTGCTGTGCTATCTCATTCTAAGCCAACAAGGTCACTCCTGATTAAATATTTAATTATCATTGTGATATTCACAGGACAAGATGGAATAGAAAGCATGACATTTTTGTAAAGGCATACCCTATATAGAAAAAAGTCCTTTAGATTCAGGCACATGATCACTGATATTTTCCTTTTACATGGTAGGTGATATGCATAACAAGCCATGTGCATCAGAAGTACTTTTTATTTGTCCTTATTCTGTGGTGACATTACATACTTTCCATTTATCTAATATAGATGAATTTATTTTTCTAGGGACAAAATTGCTGGCCAATATAGGTAAATATCTAATATAAGCAAATCCAATAGATGCTAATTTATTAATAAAAATATGATTTTTTTCTGGACATTAATTTAATATAGAAAAATATCTGATATAGGCAAATCCTACTGCAATTCCTGGTAGTTGTATTTCAGAAACATAAATCCTTAGTTTCTAGCCAATGTTATTAAAAATCAAATTCAACTTTAGGGCATAAAATCACTCCAAAACCACTTGAAATAATGTAGTAGTAACTAATGATAGGCCATTCAATTGGAACTTTTTTCATGTGATTAAATTCAGTTTAGAAACAACAACTTTTTATGCACCTGGCTTTATTGATATATACGAGGGGGAGTCAATAAGTAAGCGGACTCGATATGATATAAGTATGCCATAGAGAATATCAATGTAT
>JAUYWI010052768.1:0-17709 GCA_034780595.1 Parotoplana pacifica
TGTGTTTAAGGCTATAACTTTTGTTTTCTTTGCATTCAGCCTTAGTCCTATCTTTTCACATTCTGTTTCAACAGCTGTGGTCTTTGTCTTTGAAACTGTCCAAGGTTAGTTTTGGTATCTTCAGTCTTTTTAGTATGGTCTACATCTGGCATGTGATGGGGTTCTGATCACTGCTGATGTCAGCACCAGGGTAACATTTAGAATTCCTTGATAGCATTTCTGATATAGTCTATCTGATTCTGAGTCTGCCACCCTGGCTCTTCCAGGTCCATGAATGGTGGAGGTGATTCATTAAAAAAAGTATTTGTAATAATTTGGTTAAATCATTTACACCAATTAACCCATAATTCTCCTCTATTGTTCCTGTCTCCAAGTCATTAAAGTCTGCATGTTTCCCATTCTTTTTGGTCAATGATCACACATGATTATGAGCACTTCTTGTGATTTGTGCTGTTTCTTAGTTTTTTCAATGGATTTATAGAAGAGGTCTATTTCTTTGTTACTACTATTGGTAGTGGGACCATAGACCTGAATGAAATGATATTGGTGTTAAAGTGGGTACCTTTAAGCTTCACTGATATTTTCCAAATACACAAGGATCATTTGTAAATGGTGTAAGGACAAGTTGTGCAATTTGGAATTGGGACTACAAATTAAGCTTAGAATAATTAAAACTTTATATTTGAATCTATATTTTAAATTTAATGTTAGACCAAATAAAACAGTCATATTTCTAAAACGTGCAATTTAGGATTTTTGAAATTGGATCTACAGATACCTACAATATGTTGAAATTAAGGTTACAATAAATAAAACATTTATATTTGGAACTACAGATACCTACTATATTTTAAAATTATTGTTTGAATTAATAAAACTCATATTTGCAAAACACACAAAGACCATTTGCAAATCATGCAAATTGCACTATTTATAAATGGCAAAAAGGACCATTTGTAAATCATGCAAGATCTACATTTGCAAATTGTGCAAGGACAAGTTGTGCAGTTTGGAAATTGGTCTACAGATACCTTTTATATGTTGAAATTAAGCTTAAAACTTATATGTTTGAATCTACAGATACCTAATATGTTTTGAAATTAATAATAGAATTAAATAAAATGCCATACAGTGGATGGTGTTTTTTAAATCCTTAGGGTCAGTTTTTTCTTGGGAATAAGTTATATTACTACACTAACTTATCATTAAAATAACTTATTTAAGAAAAAACTGACCATAAGGATTTTTTATTTTTAACAATATTTAAAAAAATATTTTTCTAAAAACACGCTAAGTATGGTGTAAATAAAACTCATATTTCTAAAATGTGCAATTTATGATTTTTGTAATTGGACCTACAGATACCTACTATGTTTAGAAATAAAATTGTCATATTTTCAAATTGTATAGGAACCATTTGAAAATTGTGCAAATTTCTGAAATGGACAGATTATTTTTTTGGCCTGAGTGGACTTCTTACATTTATCAAATTAAGAACACTATCCTTATGTAGGGTCAATTTCAGGTATAAGTAAAGTTCTTATGTGTTATCAGAGTTCAGTAATGAAGGCAGAAACTGAAGTTAGGTATAGGACTAGATCTATTCTGCATATATTTATTTATTTAGATTTGAACAGTCCATCCATGGGAATTCCTGTAGAATTAGATCTGAACAGAGACTAACTTAACTTCTTATAAAAGAGAACACACTTTAAAAAAAAGTTTTATTATTATATTTAAATAATTTTCTTTTTGTGTAAATTTAAAACTGGAAGTGTCTATTCAGAAGTATATCTGGATATTTTGAAATTCTTGTTTGAGTGTATGTCCAAATATAGTTTAAAAATATTTTTTAATACTTAGTTAGGGTCAGTTTTTTCTTGAATAAGTTATTTTACTACTAACTTATCATTAAAATAACTTATTCAAGAAAAAACTGACCCTAAGGCCTACAGATTACAAAAACTGCTTTTTAAAATTTGGATATATGTCCAAGCAAGAGTTTCAATATATCTGGACATACATATGAATACACTTAACCAATAAAAAAACGATTTAAAATTGTTTGCTATTGTTTGTTAGACTCTGTTTAGATCCAATTCTACAGGAATTCACATGGATGGAATGTTCAAATCTAATTACATGGCAATTCCCATGGATATAGACAGCCATTTATTTATGTATCAAGATAAGTTTCATTTTAGTGATCTGTTTTGTAACCTTTTTTAGATGACAAATGAGAAAATAAGTAAAAGAGATACTTCTTTTTATGATAAGCATCAAATTATGCATTTTAAGATGAGTTTACTGAATGTTATTGTATGAAATTATTGAAAGTGAATTAAAATTTGTACAATTAAAAATGAATAATTTATATGACAATAAAATGACATACTGAATAATAATTTAAAACATTTTATTCTTATTGAACACTATAACATTTTAATAAAATGACATACTGAGCAACACATCATGGCAGATGGTTTATTTAAAATAACACATCCACCATGTGGCTAAGTATGGTGTCAGCCACATGGCAGATGGTATTTTTTAAATCACAGTACTTAGCCACACAGCAAACATGTTTTTTTTTAAATAAAATTTTTAAAAATTCCTTAGGGTTAGTTTTTTCTTGAATTAGTTATATAATATAGGATATTTTAATGATAAGTTAGTGTAGTAAAATAACTTATTCTCAAGAAAAAACTAACCCTAAGGATTTAAAAAATACCATCCACAATGTGGCTAACACCATACATAGCCACATGGCAAATGTGTTGTTTTAAATAGACTGTATGTAATGTGGCTAAGTATGGCATTTATAAATCCTTAGTTAGGTTAGGGTCAGTTTTTTCTTGAGAATAAGTTATTTTACTACACACACTAACATATCATTAAAATAACTTATTCAAGAAAAAAAACTAATGGCAATGCTAAGGATTTAAAAAAAAATTTTTTTAAATAATATTTTTAAAAAAAATATATTTAAAAAAACATAATTGCCATGTGGCTAACTGCTAAGTACTTACTGTGTTAAAATAAGAACTAAAGACTAAAGTAAACATTTATATTTAAATTTTAACTTTATATTTATTTATTATTCAAAAACAAGTCACAAATATTTATTTATACTTAAAAATAGGTTGTAAAACAGATTATTAAAGTTACCTTATACATTCTGAATAGTACAGTCATGTAAACTGCAATTACATTATTCAAAGTGCTTATCCTTATGGCACCGTAAGGATTCTTTTTTTTATTATCCTTAAGGCACCGTAATGATTCTTTTTTTTATTATTCTTATGGTGCACCATAACTTCTCTATAGGGAAACTATGAAATCCTTTATCTGGATTAGTTGTTACGTTTGTACAATTAAAGGCAGAACATTGCCTTCCTTTCATCATTTTGGTTAAATTAGGTATAAAAATAAAATGGCCAATAGTGACCTTGAGATAAATTATAGATCCTTATCTATATTTTTTAATATTTGTTATTCATAGATCAAATGATCATGCTAATTTTATATAATTTATATATAATTATCTAATTAGTTATTTAAAACTATTTTATCATTAGTATTATATGATTATAAATATATTTTTAAGAAAGTTACTTCATAAAACCTATATATTTGTATGAAGTCAAACCTCTATCTAATCCTTACTCATATGATTAGCACCATTAGCACGGAGATATGCAAAACAGTTAGTGAAAAACTGTATGTATCGACCTGAATTTATTGTGTCTAATGAACTAAGATTTCATGATAACTTTGCCCTGAACAGTTCACAGCCACAATAATCATATGGAGTTATAATTTTCTTTGCTCTATAATATATGGGACTCCCTATATTAACATTAGTGGCATTCATATCTGTCATATATGGGTTTTAAGCCTAAATGTGAAAAGTCAATAATTGTAGTGCCTACTATATTCAAGGAGACCTAATATTGTGTCATAAGCTAATTGGAAGGAGATAAATAATATTTGAATCATCAAAAGTTCTTGTTATTGTTCAATGTTGGTCTATTCAAATTGATGTTTACGACAATTTGAGCCTGTCCAAACCAAAGGTCACGTGATCATCTATGACCTTAACATTTTAAGAATAGGTTTCTCTTATAAGTTCAAATCATCAATGTTCCAAAATTCAAAGCAATTTGTTCAGTAGTTTCATAGATATGAAAACCTGACCTTTGAAAAACATCCTAAAATTAGTAGCATTCAAAACTTTGAGTTGACAATCCCTGAAAAACGATATAACTAATTTGGATGAAAATTGGTTTAGTAATAAATGCCCACAATAGCCATTTTGGACAGACCGAAACGTTTTATTCAGCAACCTTAATATCTAGAGACTTCTAGTCAATTACATTAGAAAGGCAACCCAAATTCAAAAAGTGATATTTTTTCTTTTTCTCATTAAGCCTTCTTGCACATCTTTTGGTATATTTTTATGTGACCCCCTCCCAAAGTCACGGCACTGAAACAATGTGGTTGGGCCAAAATTGTAAAATGATTTTTTCTAAAAAATCTATTCCTGAAGCCAAAGATGAATAATATTAGATAATATTCTGTATACACTGGAAGTATATCACTGTTCAACATATACGTATATTACGGGTTTTTGAAAATATTAATTTTGTTACCAGGGTGCAACATGAGAGCCAATAAAAATTGAGAATTTTTATTTTTACAATTTAAAAAAATCGCATCCGTCAGATTTTGATTTAAAAAAGCAGTTTGACATAAACGTTTCCAGAAAATTATATAAAAAAATAACGACAGAAAAATGTTATTAAACATTTAATTTTCAAAATTGTCCCATTGAAAATATTTTTAAATGGTAAAGTGACAAAAATGCCCATTTTGACCTTTCTAACTATAGATAGAAACCAACATATTCAAATTACCTGTTATTTATAATAAGCAAGCTCCATAACCTTTAGGTTATTTTTTTAATGGTGCGGTCATTTTGAGGTCACGTGACTGCCCTCTGATAAACTGAAGCTGAGCTAAATTTGGACAACGCATGTTATATACACATGTATATTATTCATATAGTATTTTGTCTATAAATAGAAACACATCATTTTCCAACATGTAACGGGATTTTGAAAATATTGATTTTTAGGTCCTGGGTACAACCTAATAAGAGCCAATTAAAATGGTTTATTTCTTAATATCAATTTTTAAAAAATTGCCCTGATATATTTTTTTATAAAAACTCTGTTTTACCTAGGGTGCATGCTAAAATTCTCTTGAAAATGTCATTAAAAAATAACCAACAGAAAAAAGATATCGAAATTGTTGTACTAAAAATTGACCATTTTTGAAAATCGTGTATATTTAGATAGGACAACTAGAAAATGTTATTTCTTGATAACATTTTAATACTTCATTGGCACTCCTCCATAGTTTGTATACAAAGTATAAAAGCCATAGTTTTATCCAAAGTCAAACATTCAGGTCCACTGCTTTTGGGACTGGACCCTGCCAATACATTAAAAATGAATTTTTATCAAATTCAATTTTTATCAGTAACAAGCTTCTTAAATCACTAGAAATGACTTAAAAACGAATAACAAACCATTTTAAATAATTTTCAACAATTTAACTATGCTAAATTAGATTATAAAAATTAATTCCAGTTTTAAGGACCTGCCCCAGTCTGTTATTATAAAAGTGAAGAATCCAATTTACTAATATGTACATTGTTTGTAACAGCTCCCTAATTTTTAAAGATCAAATTTCAGCAAGATAGTATTTTTACTTTAGAACAATTAAAATTTTTGGACTCAAAATATCGTTTTTTTGGAGCACATTTTTTTCAAATAAAAAACCAATTGCTCCAATATATTTTGTTAAATTAACATTGTTTCACCTAAGGTACATGCTAAAGGTACCTAGAAAATTTCATAAAATATAACTGACAGAAAAAAGTTATTTAAGGTTTCTGTCAAAAATTCATTATTTTCGAAAATCCTCTATTATTATTTAGATAGGAAAAATAGAAAAAAAGTATTTCCTCATAAAATGGTACTAGTTCATTGAAATCAATTCGTATTTGGCACATCTATTCTTTATCTGGTACGTTATAAGTGTGCTAAATAAAATGTCATTGCTTTATCCAAAGTCAGAAATTGATGTCTACTGATTTTTGACAAGACCAGCCGAGACAGGAAAATATTCCAAAACTACTTGAAATGACCTAGAAACTAATAAGTTATTTTAAATGAAATAGAGCCATTTATAGTATGTGAATAAATTCATGTTTTCAAAAAATTGGACCTGCCCCAGTATGGTAGGCCTCATAGACCATCAAACATAAAAGTGACATCCAAGTTTCTAATACATTATTTCTAATGGTTTCCTAGTTCTAAATCTTAAATTTGAGCATGAGTTTTGTTTGCATTTTAGAGCTTTTAAAGTGACGTTGATCATAAATATCGACTGTTTGCCCAAAAATCGATAGTGTTTTCAAAAACATATCTATGGATTTGTTTTACTGAGTGAGTGCCTAGATTTGAAGTTAATCAGACAAGCTTATTTTTGGACCTGATCACATCATCGGGCCCTGACTCGGCCCCTAAAACCTAGAAAACATTTCAAATTTCAGCCCAATCGATGCATGGGAAGTATGATATGGGGGCGTAGACTCCCTGTGACGACGAAGACAATGTTGTTGCCCTGATTACCTATTTAATTTTCAATCTTTATGATATCACTTCTAAGATGATTTGAATTTCCATCTAATAAATGGTCGGACTAAAAAGTTGTCTCTGACAAGCTTAGTGAGATTCAGTCCCAACAAGCAAATTCTCTTAACTTGGTATTTAAACACTTTAGGATATTTTGGTGTATCTACATATGTATAAAAAAATCGTAGAAATTGAGTAAAATAGTATTTTACTTAATACCCCATTGCTCATAACTTATACATATAAAATATAGGTAATAATAATTTTGAACAATAAAAAAATGATTAGAAGACGTATTAAAATATGAACATAGTTACATAAAGAAATATCGAATGAACATTACAATTTTGAATACGACTGAATTGTGATCGAATATATTTTTCAACAACGATCGCACAATATGTAGAATATTTTTTTAGAAAGAATATTAAGAGTTTAATATTTGACATCAGCAAATAATTGATCAGGCCTGTGTAAGTTCTGTAAATTTTTTATCTGATTCCTATGCCTACATAAATGAAAGCATTAATAATTCAATTTAAAGGAAATGAATTCTCAATATGAACTAGTAAACTTAATCATTAATAATAAATTTTGTTCTAATGTCTGCATTTATACACTATTACGTACATTGACGGTTTTAATTAAGCAGCAAAAGCTAAAACTAAAGCATTAACATCGGTTTCCTACCACACATCGATAAAACTAACAAATTAATTGGCAGATTACCAATACGGACATCAATAAACTAGTCAATACATTTATTTTCTAAAAGTAGTAAAGTAGAAATATCAAAGCATAATATTTTTATGTCTATAAGTACACAATACGATAATTTTGTTCTTCGAAAATATTATTATGTTTGAGTTAATGTTTTACCTACCTAGTGATGAATCAAAAGAAGTAAAGTCAAGATACTACTTTTACTTTTTATAGATATTTTGTTCGATCATCAGTTTTTCTTATGTATTAAATAAATCATTCATAATAGAATTTTAGTTACTAACATTATAATACATTAAAGAGCTGTTCTTTCTTTTTTAAACTCAGATAAAAGAGGTCATTGTACAATGAGTCAAAATTGTAGAAAAAAAATTTAAACTCTGATAAATAAAAAAATTCACAAAACTCATTTAGAGCAAAGGTTAGAATGAATAACAAAAATAAATGATAATAGTTAAGATTGGGTCAGTTAATTTGAATAATTAATTAAATAAAATACTATACCATTCGTATATGGTTTCTATAAACTATATAGTGAGTTGTATGCTTTAGAAAACATCCAAATGGGATTTAGGTCTTAGTTTTAAATTTTAGTCAACTGTTCCTTTGGGAATCCTCTATTAGCCTAGTTTATTGATTTTGATTTAAGTATTCCTTTTTATTTAGTTCTTTAAAAAAAAGTAGTAGGTATAATATACTCTCTTTCTTTTATTTATAGGTTTACCTAGGTCTATTGAAGATTTTAATAAAATCAAGTAATATTGTTGTTGTTTTTTAATAAAAATTTTATAGTTTTAGAATTCACACAGGTATTTATATTCATAAGTCTATAATGTGGAAAATAATTTATGAAACCATACCATATCAACAATAATTATTATGAAGGATAAATCAATGAAATATATTAACTATGGTAAAAACTGATAATACCGAGCAAGATAATTGATAAGTTTGCGTTTACACTGTGAATTTTTGGAAGGAGCAAGTAGATAACAATTTCTCACTAAAAATTTCGATACAATAATAGTAATATATCGTTATTAATTGTTTCAAGATTCTTTTAGATAATAAAAAATAGAAAGTGAAATATGTACATATGTATAGGTAGATGTCGATCACCTGTTTCTATTGTAATCATAAATTTGTATCATTTTATCATTAGCAATAAAAAGGAAATACTGTACATACTACATTCGGATTATAATGGAAAAAATACCTAATTAGTTTGTAAATATTTTAAAGATCTAAGGTAAGGGTATATTCTTTTTACTTAAGAAAATGTATAATATGCTTGTTCATTTATAAAAAAACTTGTTAATAAAGAATTACTCTTCAATGTCATAACTAAAGGTTCCGAAACATATTTGAATTTCCCACATTTTATTTGTATTAGGTAAACAGGTACCTACACCCAGTAATTACCTATCATTTTTAAAAGTAAATAACACGCTCTATCATTAAAATGTCATTTTTTCCCATGACTGGTTTTGATTATTGTTTATTTTCTTGTAATATTTTTTAGACATTCAGTAGTGAAGTCACAATATTTTACAGAACAGTTTTGGTGCATATCCACGGAAGTAGAAAACCAATACTTGTTTTGTTTCTTGCATTCACTGAGGTAGTATATAATGCTAAAAATAAGTAGTATGTTACCAGCAGCTATTAAAGCTTCAATTATTTTGTCGATTACAAACCATCAAGTTCGACTGACAATATTAGCACAAAACGAATGGAACATATAATGAACAAACATTCAGAGATCCCGCCTGTGCCTTGTGTTATTCTGTCATCCACCAACAATTTGGCTTCAAAATACCGTAATACTCTGGAATAGACGTACCGTAATACTGGTACACTATTAACTAACGACACTTGATCAAGTTGGAAACTATTGAACTCATTTTTGTTGGTTGTTTAAATGGCAAACAGTTGCCGTATCCAGGATTAGACATACTTATAGCAACGTACTATATCTGTTTGAGTTAAGAGCGCAATTTGAATATTCATGATTTTTCAGAAAAAAATAGCCACAAATTAATCTAAGATAAGTTGATAAAACTGCAGACGCCGATAAAACAAATGTAAGTAGATGTATATTGTGTTACCGATGTGTCAGCTGTAATAAATTAACTTTATGAATGTTTAATAGCCTGCGCAATGTATTATCAAAAATATAACTTACAACTTACTTTTATAATATTATGACATTACTTCTGGTTCATTTCACATTAATGCTTCATCATTGACATTGTTGTTATGCCAGCACCGCCGACATCACCAGCGTCCCCAAGTGATAAACCATCAAATCCAACCTCACCAGATGCACCACCTCCCAATTTCTTTATTCCACCGTCCTATCGGCCCGGACGACGTACTGATGCACAGGACGGTGGAGTAAATTGTGAAAGTAATGGTCACACACCATATGTTTCAAAATCAGGAGGCAATCATAGACAACGTTATAAACAATTGCATGCTAATTATCAGGGTTGTGAGGAATATGTCACTGGCCTTGGTCCTGAAAAAACTTTGATTAAACCAGACGATCTTAATTTCAATCTTTATGATCTTCAACCTCGAAAAATCCCTCCGACCTCTCCTAAAAAAGCACACCAAGCTGTACCAACTAATGTTGTAGCCAGTGAGGTTAAACCCTCTCAAGAAAACGCTACTCAAAGTTCACCTCCTGTGGCCAAACCTGCAAAGAAAAAAGAGGAAGAAAAGAAAAAAAGTATATTTTCGAATCCTCGAAAAAACAGTAAAATTGATGCATTTATTAGTTTTTTAGAAGATAAAAGGATAAAAGATGAAGACCAACTTCAGCTTCAAGATTTACAGATGCCTCGATTGAGAAAAGTATTAAATATTATTTTTGTTACTTTTGGAGTTCTTTTTTTACTAGGAGTCATGATCGTCATTGTATATACAAATATTTTTGACGAGTAAGTTATTTAAATATTAATTAGGTATTTTGTATGGACAGGTCAGGACATCTAAAGTAAATGTTCCTACTGGGATCGATATACGAGATAGGAAATAACATTTTCTTTGCTAAATTAAGATTTTGAGCCGATATATTTTTAGCTTTGTTAAATAAATTTAATACAGACCTTGATATTATCATTAGCTATTATTTGTCTCTAATCAGTTAAAATCAAGAGTAGGATTCGAACATGGTGACCTTAAGATCAATTGCAAACATAGGTATCCCTAAAATTTCTATTAGTATTGATTGTCAAAATTTACTAACAAATAAATAAGTTCTGTTTTTGCACATGTACATACAACTTTTAAAGTTAACCCCAGAAATTTATGCAGAATAGTAGGTACAAAATTATAAGTACAATATGCACTTGTGCTAATTTATACTTCCTGCTTTTATTTAAAGTACCTACTCAAGTGGTCATATTCCTGACACAGTCAATTTTGTATTTGTTGTTATTCTAGCGTTTTTCAAATAATTTCAGGTTCAGAGATTACGTACAGATTTTACTAATTTTTCGTTAATTTAATTGTAATTAATTATATTCCTTATTGTATATAAAATTTAAAAAATCAAATAAAGGCTAAATTTTAAAATGGTAAGTTGTCTTCAATCAACGATGATCTTGCCAAAAGGAGTTCTTTACCTAAATAAATGTTGGTTTTCAAAAAATGGAAAATTATGGAATATATTTTGAAAGTAAACTCTTCATTGACAGCAATATAAACACACTCAGTATTAAATAATATTCTTTTATATAATTTGTTCACTAAAGACGAACATCACCTTACCTAAACCTACTTTACATCTGAAGCTTAAAATTGTTACCAAATTGTATTATCATAATAATAGCGGTCAAAAAACTAAAGTTTACTTCCTACAGTTATACACGAACCATTACAATAAAGCTATAAAAACCCAGAATATTGAAATTGGTAAAGAATGTAAAGAATTGTTAAATGTAATTTGTAGAAGAAATAATCACTGTCAATCAATACTAATTCTAATTGAATGAATAATGTAATGATCAATTAACCTTACTTAAATAGACGAGGAAAACAATCACTGCAGAAATGTCTATAACCATACTTGGATGATCACGGAAATCTGGAAGAAATCTGAAGAGGACTTCAGTTTCTACAAATCAAGTCACTTTTGCTAAAAGTCGTAAATAGATTGATTCCAGGAAAATAATTATAACACGAGATTTCTAAAATGAAATAGGTAATATACCTAGTACATTAATTCATTAATTAGCTTATTTTTTCTTTACAGAAGATATAATTACGTGAAAATATAGTGGAACGCAATGGCAAAACTCATTGATACGTACATTTAAAAGAAATTATTTAGTAATTACTAAATTAAGTTTATTAAACATTCTTAATTGGTATCTCTATGCACCTAACGTATAACAGAAATTATAAAAACAGAAAACTTAATTTGCCAAAATATCCTCTTTAGTCTTACAAACCAATAGCTTGTTTTTTTAAAATGGTAATAATTTTACAATACCACGAGTTTTTTTAATGGAAATAGTAATTTAGAAGTAGATATTAGTTTTCTATTTTCGTGTTTAGACACTTACTTACATTATTTTTAAATTGGCAAATTCATTATGTCTGCATTCTGAAAAATTAATTTGGTTAGTCATAAAACATATATCATTAGGTATAAGTTCCACAATACCTAAATTATATTATGTATATAGATAGGTATTATGCTCAAGAAAGCGATAACATAAATCAATAATGAATACGTTTTTGCGATGACAGAAAATGAATGAAAACCTTACGATACATTATATGAATCTAATTATAATTATTGTCTTTAATTCTAGTTATTGCAAAATTTATTATGCTACAGATTTATGGACTTAAAGGTTATTTTATCTACAATGTAATTACAGCTGAATGATGTATCTACATTGTGTAGTAATTTATTAAATATGAGTGTAATATTAGAGTTCATTACAAATAAAACAACTAACATAAAAACACTATGCATATTAATCTTTTCAAATAATTTAACATTAAAGTTGCAATAGGGTTTTATATCTAAAAAAAATCTTGACATCCATTTTTGTGGACCTTCTCTTCTATATACTCATAAATCCAAAGACTTGTCTCAGACTTTTTTGTAAGCACCCAAATGTTTTTTCGTAATTTGAAAAAAAAAATTTGAAGTTTAAAATTGCATATTCTCTAAATCAAATATTGACTTAAAAAGAACTAAAATTCGTCAAAACTTAAAAAAGAGCCAAGTTCTTACAGGAAGACATTTAAAGGTTGAACATTCTAAAAGTTAATCATTTTTATTTACTTATTTTTATATTTACATAAAAACGAATAATTATTCATTTGATAGCATCTAACTTAGTTAAAAGCAAAAAAACTGTTTTACACTATTTATCTATAAATATAGATAAATAATGTAAAACAGCTTTTATTTACTTAGTAAGCAAACTACTTTCTTAATTACCTATTATAATTATAAAGTAGTTTTATTTTTGAAATCTACAAATGTATTATTTCCATCATAACTAATATCCTTTGGATATACTTATGGTGAGATACAAAACCAAAAAAATAACAAGATCTAGAATATAAAGTATACGGCACAATGAAATATGAGAAATAACTTTAAAAAACGATAAACATATCGGTTAGGATGTAAATATTTTAGAAATTTATAGTATACAAAATTTCAGCCTTAGGTATAGGCTTTTATCATTTCAAGCAATATATAGGTTTGAAGACAAAGTTTTGACAATCTCAGTTTCAACCAGGTACCCCACTGATTTTAGCTTAGGCAAAGGGTAAAAATTATTTGATTCATGCAAAATTTGATTTTTGCGCAAGCAATTTATTGATTTTATTGATACATGCATATTTTCACCCTACCAAACAACTAAAATCGTAAATAACTTATAAAGGAAGAATTTTAATGTATTGCCAACAGATATGTACCCAGAGAATGCAAAAATATTAGTAGAATTTTGTTCAAGATCATATGATGACATCATTTGCTATTTTTATATCAAACAACTACATTTCTATACTAGCCTTTTGAATATAAATATAAATATAAATATAAATATAAATATAAATATAAATATAAATATAAATATAAATATGCATCCAGAGAATCAAAAAATGATACATAGTAGAATTGTGTTTAAGGTCATATGATGACATCATCGGCTATTTTTAGATCAATACAAAACTATATAGTAGCTAATAACTTTTTTAATAACCAGTTTAATGTATTACCAACAGATATAAATATGTACCCAGAGAATTCAGGTATTAGTGGAATTTTTGTTCAAGGTCAGAAGTCACCTAATGATGTCACTTGCTAATTTTAACCCAAAATCTATAAAAATGGAAAAATCAGAATTGTAGATAATATGGAAGCATTTTCTACCATATAAATATATTTTGAAAGTTGTAGATATATACAGCTAATACAGCTTCTGGTATTTAGCCTTGTGACACACTTTCCATTGACTATGTTTTTTTCTAAATATATTTTTGGACTTCAAGTAATGTGAATAAATTTTATATGAATATTTTGATAAATATACCTTCTAATTGAAAATAATGCTGAAAAAATAAATTTATGTGTTTTCAAAAAAGGAACATTGTGTATTGTGGTGGTATGTAGAGACCCCAAATAAAATTTACTTAATTGCTGTGTAGGTAAGTAATTATTCAAATAAGTGATTAGTTTACACATAACCAATTTGCTGCAAAATGTCGATCATCTTACAAATCTGGCTCTCAAAAAATGTATTTATCGACGAGCCACTAGTGGATCAGGGGTCACTCAAAATAAGGGTTTGTTGTGATGTTAAAACAGTTTAATTTGGCAATTTTGAACTTTATACTGGAAAGCAAGACTAAGGACCTGATATTGGCCAAACTATTTGAGTAGTTCAGCAACTGGTTTTTCCATTCTATGGATTAGGTCGAGGATGTACAACTGACAATTTCTTTACTTCTGATGCACTACTCCACTGTTCCTTAAGATAATGAATATAAAACTCTTACAAGATCCGTTAACATGTGTTTCCTTGGTTTGCCTTAACTATTTTTCCTAGAAGTCTGCCTTCAATGACTGTTCTCATTATGTGAAATATCTAAATTTTCTTACGCTTGGTATTGCTTGATACAACGCAAAGGGCAGTTGACTTTAGTGAATTCGTATTCAACAATGAAACAACTTTGGTGTTATATATTCAAAAAAAGAGCAGAAAATGTAATTTTGTTCTAGACTCAACATCATACTCTCGAAGTGCATCTGACAGCCCAGACAAGCCAGAAATAATACGAAAGGGGCAGTAGACACAATTGACAAGCTAATTAGGAATTATTCTTTCCAGCGTAAATTTTACCGGTGACCCATGATATATTTTCAGATCATTCTAGTCATTGCTGAGTACAATTCATTTGTGATCTATCTTACTGTGTATCCTGATTATCAATGGAGAAAATTTCATCACCATCGATATGATGCACCAGTAATTGCTGCTCGTCGTCCTATCGAAATACATGAACATATACCCCCTCCCCCATAGCAATGACAGGTCAAGTGCAAAACCAAACACGAAAATAATACTGACCAAAAAAGGGCTGAGAAATGTTCATGTTCAATTGTGTAATTCAGTCAGTAATAATATAATTCTAAGATATTAGATGCTACATACAAAGAGTGATGTTTGTTATTGTAATATATTATGGGGTCACTAACGACCCCATGGTACACAGTGTTATTTTTTTATATGGTAAAATAGGTTCCAGTAGTTCTCAAAACCAGTTAAATATTGTTATCAGAAGATGTATTAGCTGTATATTTACCATTTTACATATGCTAGCTACAATTCTGATTTAGTTTCATTTTTATACATTTTGGGCCAAAAATAGTCGGTGACGTTGGGATATTACCTGGCCTAACGATGTAGAAATTTGATTCTTATTGTTTACCAACTTATTAAATAATAGTTGACTCTAAAATCGGAAAACCATTTTTTGCAAATCCATATAAAATTTATTGGGTTCAAAAATACTAGTCAATATGAATTTATAATAAATTTGTTGTGGAAAATACTCGTAAGCACATTTTTAAATAAATGATTTTTATACGGGTATTAAAAAACAGCTAAAAATGCAGTTATTCCTAAACAAACCATAATTTTGTTCTGATTAATGTTAGGTATCTGATGTTTATAAAAAAGAAACTTTTATTATTATCTAATGGCACCTACTTAAAACAGTTACTCAACTTCAACTAATTCTAGTTTAAAATTATGAGGAGTAAAAGATTTTGAATTAAACGTGATCATTTTAAATAGTTTCTTATCCATATAATTAAACAAACTTTAACTTTCCACATCTAAAAAATCTATCTGTTTTAGTCGTATCATTAGAAAAATCAATATAATTAATTAAGTAAGTCAGAAACAATATTTTACTAGGCGGTTCGTATTAAAATAAATTAGGTGGGTAATGATTTATGTTACGATAATATTAATTAACGGTTTATCGATGACAAAATACAAGCAGAGATGTTTTAAATCTATTTTTATCAAATATAGAATCTCACAGTTAAAACTAATTTGTAGCATTTCCCCGCAAAGCAGCAGTTTGATATCTATTTCTTTTTTAGTTTGATAATATCCTCTTCTGTTATCTAGTATGTACATGTAACTTTAGTGTAGAAGTATATTAATTTTGTGGAGAATTAACGTACTCGCAATGTAATCTTCTATAATAACTTATTTATAGAATAATGAAGAAAATTATTGAAATTTATTGTTATTATTATAAATGAATTTAATAATGTTAGGAACTCTGTAAAGAACTTTGTTTCAATTTGTTCACTATTTTGAGTTTTCGAAGTTTTGATTATTCATGCATATGTAGTATTGATACTGTCGAGTATTTATGATTGTAATAGACTTTTACATCAGTCATTTATACATTCAAATAAGTATGTTTAAATAACTGATGAATAATGCAATAAATTTTAAAATTGTTGAATGATTTGAAACACGCAAGTGAATTGAAAAAAACTTTCATTTGACAGTTTATAGATAACAATTTTAATTTTCGAACAAATTATGGTCTAAAAAAACATTTTTTGTTCTTAAAGAAATTGGTGTTCCCACAACTGATATAAAAGTAATTAACTTTGATTCACCAGCAAAGCCACTACGAGACCGATTTCGACCTCTTTGGGTCTCATCAGTCGTAGTTAGGCTCGAAACATGACACTCTGGCGTGTAAGGCGAGTGTCTTACCAACTGAGCTCTCCAGGCTGCTGGTGAATGTGAGGGTCCAGATTCAAGCCTACCTACGATTGATGAGACCCAAAGAGGTCGAAACCGTAGTAGCTTTGATTATTTTACAATTGTTGATCGATAAATTTAAATGTAAAATAATTGACTATGAATTTATCAAAGGGGATGCTTAAATTTACATACTTTAATTAAATTGTTACATATCAGAATGATGCCAGTGGCCAAATGATTAACAGAGTTGTCCAATAATCAAAAGATCCTGGGTTCGATTCCCAGTAAGGACATGATGGCGAAACCGGTCGTGCAGTTAAATTTCCACGCATCAGATAGATGATGATAATTCTTTTAAAATCCTACTTTTCTTTTAAATAAATACAAAAGGCGGTTTCATAAAACCACCTATTAGTCACCCGATTCACCACTTTTGTAGCTCGAAATGAACAAAACTATTGACCGGCAGCCCAGAGACTTTACTTAAATGAACGAAGTATCAATAGTGGGGTATATGGTCAATTAGGACTTGACTTAGGATGTATGAATATGGAAGTATGCCGTGTTCTACCCGCTGTATAGGCCCAACAGGGCCGCTAGATAGAGCTTCCTAATGTTAATTCCTATCTCTCACAAAATCGCATTTATCCAACTGGACTAAACTTCAGGATACTTGACTTCTGTTGATGTTACAAGTAAGTAAAAAATTAGCGTGGTCACGCATTTTCGTAAAAATATTTTATATTTTTTTATTAAAATTAGTATATTACATATATGTAATAAAAATAACACTAGTTGTTTATAAGAAAACGCATTTCCCATGGACGTAGGACCACGCCATATTTTTACTTACTTGTAACATCAACAGAAGTCAGTACCCTGAATTTTAGGCTAATTGGATAAACGTGAAAAGTGATTTTTTTAGAGATAGGAATTTAACAGTAGGAGGTCCAATCTAGCGACCTTGGTGGGTAGAACACGACAGACGTCCATATTCATACATC
>JAUYWI010052779.1:0-17709 GCA_034780595.1 Parotoplana pacifica
TGTCCAGGTTTCCGCTCCATATAGTGCTATACTCCATACAATTGTCTTCACGATTTTCTTCTTAGTTTCTAGTCATAATGTTTTTGTTAGTAATTCTCTTTTTCTCGAAGTACATAAAACTGGAAAGTATCTTACCTAAGTCAGTCTAGTGATAGACTGAAGCACAAGAGGTCTGTACAATTAGAAATAAATTAATGAATCAGTATTTCTTTTAAATATTTTTTGTGGTGGGGCAACACAGATATTGGTTGTTTCATATTTTTGTAGTTTATAATATAATTCTATTGTGAGTTCTACATTTTTTCTATTTGCCCTGATTCTTTTTTCTTTGATAAAATCAATACTTAGTCTTTCAATTATCTTCACATACCTACAAGCATGTGATTCTTCCTGACTTTTTTCTATGGTTATTTTCGATGGTGCCTCAGCGTCAAAATTATGCAAAATTGTGTATTTTCCTAATTGTCCAGATTTTTTTAAATTCTACTTTAAGGAACTAGATTTAATTTGGGATAAAATGATATCAATATTATTTATAAATTTGGTTTGATGTGTTCTAGTGTCAGTTCTAAACATTAAGTGTTCAATATATTAGCCACTAATTTTCATAATATATGTTATTATTATAAACTTTGCAGAGACAACAGTTATTTTCACTGAAAAAGTATTGTAGTAGGTATTGTCATAATATGTAAATTGTACCTAGTACTTGTCCAACCGAGGTAGATTACTTTGGAAGTAATCTGACTTATTGAATTTATCATTTGCTATAAAAATATGGATGTTTATCAGTGAAATTTAAAAAAAGGTAATAGATACATATGTATATCTAAACCTACGGCAGTAGGTTGTTAGCTCATTGGGCAACCTATGTACGTATAGTAAGGTATATTAGGATCTGACAAGATTAGTCACTTTTCCGACAGCAGCCATTTAAAAGCTATTTAACATTTTGATGTAATTCTTCTTCAATCGTGTAGCGCCTTGGATACTTAACAGGTATGCCATATTTCATTCGCATAACTAATACTGAAGCCGACTTTTTCTTCATATTATTCTTCAAACCCAATAAGACCCCTTAAACTTTAATCGATTTTGCTGAAATTGTGAACATATATTGGAAATGTACCAAGAACGAAAACAATAATATTTTTGACTAGCAATGGTTGCTAGAGGCATCAATTTTGCATAGCAACCACCGATTTATAATTAATAACAAAAAATCAATTGTATATTGTAGAGATAAATTAAATTAGTATATATCTCAGATTTGGTGCCCATAACTGTTACAGAATTTAAGATATAATATGCAATTGAATGCATTTTACTATTTATACTATATAAACAGTAAAAAAGCTGCAAATCTTCAAGTCAATAAATTTTAACCGATTTAAATGAAATTTATGACATATATTGCAAATCTACCAAGTGCGAAAGTGCAGCAGATTCTATACAATAGATAATTTTTGATTGACAACGGGGTGCAGCTGTTTTGCTTAGTAATAAAACAGTATAATAAGTAAGATTTCAGATGCTACTTATTGGCCATGAGTAGTATAGTAGAATCCAGATGTATTTATTGGTTTTCAATTTATTGCCATCTAAGTTCAATTTTAAATTTAAAAACGGATGGCAATTGATTTGGATGAATGTCAATTAAAACTTTTATAACTGTCTGCATAAGATTTTGATTTTGTTTGACAATATGCAAAATGGTTCTTGTTTGAATAGAGTAGTTAAGACTTTAAGATGTGTCTAGTTTCCTTAAGTCTAAGTTCTTACCTACTGAATTCTCAATAAGTGTATGGTAAGAAGAAGAACCAGTTTGATGGATGCCTAAATGCTCTACACTCTTTCCGGCTTTCCAAAACTTTATGCAAAACTCTTAATTAACCACACATTATTTTTGGAATTGAAAAAATATAGGGAGTCCCGTTAATCATTGTGTTTTTGCAATATTTTTCCCATTATAAATCTAATTAACGATTTTATTGCCAAACCTGCAGTTGGGTTTTATGCCAGAGCTGAGTACAAGAAACTTACAGGGAAGGACAAAAATACATGTACTTCATCTTTATTGACTTAGAGAAGGCATATGACCGGGTACCAAGACAGGAACTGTTTGAGGTTGATAGAAAAGATGTACATCAGACTCATCCGACACATGTATAAAGTGTGTACAACAAAGGTGAGGTGTTCTGCTGGTGGGTAAGAGGACTTTGAGTTGACTGTCGGACTTCATCAAAGATCTGCCCTGAGCCCACTTCTTTTTGCCTGACGGGCAAAGTACAGAGCATTTCTGAAGAATGTAAAGAAGCGGTTGAAGACGCCGAGCACCTCCTGCTGAGGTGCCCAAGATGGGAGGCTACTAGACGTGAGGTTTTCGAGATGCACAACGCTACTCCCAAAGATATCTTCCAAAACCTCCACAAAATCATCAAATTCCTTGACAGGATCGGCAGTGGACGACCGTGGACCCCCCTCCGGCCTAGCAGCAGAAGAAGAGGAGGACGCATGGATCGCAAGAAGTGGAGGAAAAACCATAAGAAGAAGATTGTCAAACCTGCATAAATATTTTACTCTATGCTGTGTTTTAGTCTATGGACAATATTTTACTTCTAAATTTCAATGTACAAAATTTCTCAAATATTTCCACTTTTAAAATTAACTTCAATTTATTTTAAATTTCTCTAAATTTATTTAGGGAGCAAATATGAGTTCTGCTGAGATAAATGTTTTATTCTATGCATGGATCTATAAAATTTATTTTATATAATTTGTATACTTTATATGCTATTTTTATAAAATTATGGTAAAATACAATACTACTTGCAGGTAAATGATGTATAAAATTATTTTTACTAAAAATTGCCGATTTGTTTGTTGATTTATAATATTTATGAGTAAACTTTATAGTCAATGCATAGAATATAACTTTATTCTATGTATTGATAATATAGTTTACTTTCTCAAACATAGATCAATCCATGGAGAATTTCTTTATATGACATGGAGAATACTATATGGAGCATGGAGAACACATGATAATGTTATTTTTATTAAAATTATGATCAAATATATACACTGGGTGTCCCAATTTGAACTCCTCACTCAAAAAAGAAAAAAAAATTTGCTACTGTGACTATATTTCAATGAAATCTTTTGAGTTCCATAGACTTGTTAGTCTATGTAGTAGTTTTAACATTTTAATCTATGAATGCTTTGCAGTTAGGTAGATTTTACTGAATATCTATTAGTTTAAAAAAAAATTTGTATGATTTTATCATGTTTCAAAGATTAACAATAACAGAACCAGTGTTTGTTGTAAAAACCTTTTATGAAAGTAGTAACTGCAAAGAAGTAGAAAGATTTTTGAAGCAACTTGTGGTCACTCAATGAACAGACAAACAGTATCTGCTATAATTTGAATGTTTGAAGAAACAGATAGCGTTATTGATGTCATACTTGAGTATGTAAAAGGAGTTCGCAATGAGAATATTTCTGCTGTTGTAGAAGTAATGGGTGATTTGGGAGAGAATTTCCTTGTACAAAAAGTATCAGTAGAATTAGATGATCCAGATAGAAGAGGTAATTTTTGCGAAGATTTTATAGTTTTGAATACAATATTTAAAAGTTACATGGATCATAGTATTGAATATATATGATCTAACACAGTCTTTTAATAATCCAAATCCAAAAATCAATAATTTTGGCAAAAATCAACAAAATGACAATGAACTTTAAAATAAACATTGAAAATAAAGATTTGTACAGAATTAGGAAGGCATTAAAAATAATGTCTTAGAAAATTTACTACCATTTGAAATTTATCTTACAGGGTAAAAATCCCTCAAAATTGTAAATATAAAATACAATTAAATTAATACAATATTTAAAATTTACATGGATCACAGTATGGAACATGTATTATCTAACACAGACAATTAATAATCCAAATACAAAAATCGATAAATTTGTTTAAAATCACCAAAATAGCACTGATATCTAAAAACAATCATTCTACACCTTAATTTAACGACAAAAACACAAAAAACAGCGATAATTGAAGTTTTATTCTATGCAATTGTACCAAGGGCGAAAGTTAGTTTAAACAAGAAAAAAATAGTTAGCTCATGGACATTTTTATTAATTAACGAGCTAATACAGTTTTGAGCGTATTTCAATTATTTTATGGTGTGAGCTGACACACTTGCCATTTTGGCTAATAAAATAATAATAGATACCTAAATAATGTTTTTGGGAATAAGCATAGATAATTTTAACTTTATCAATTTGTTTCTTTTTATATTGCAATATGTATGTAGTACAAAACTTTAAATTCAGAGTATTGCTTAACTGTTAATATTGTACCTTAGGACGTTTATTGTTTTCACTTGTCCATTATTATCTACCTCAAATACTGACAGATGTTCACAGAAGTCATGATAGGTACCTCCATGCTTTTTGAATGTCATTCTGCATACATATATCGATATCAGTATTTTCCAGCTCTATGAAAGGCAATGCATAAATAATGTATAGGGTTTTCAAGCAAATTTACAAATTTCAGTAAAATTAGCCAGTTACTTTTTTAATCACTAAAAAAATATTCCCGATAGTAATAGTAAGTTTATTTGCCCTTAAAATCTTTGTCCTTGCTGCATGTGATTTATGGTTTTATAAAAGTTTCTACACTAAACATGTATTAAACTGCATTAATTCTAAATGGTGTACCTTATAAGTTTAGTTCACTCCATACCTACCAATTGATAGTGATTTATGCTCAGCTAGTTTTATATTAAATATTGCTAAATTAGGTGCATTGAAGTACATTTCTATAATTATTGTCATAGAAATATCTCTGCGACAATTGTCGTAATGAGCCTTAGTTTTTAAAAACAAAAATAGTTAACCGAATTAGATCTAGGATTTGAAATGGGAATAGATTTAGTCTATGGAATAATCTTCAACAACTTTATTTATTTTTAATTTCCTATCATAATGATTGAAGAATTTTATCAAGAAATTATAATTTATTTGTTTACAGAATTTCATTCTTTTACTCTATTTTAAGTATTGATTTTTTTGTTTCAAATATTTGCATGTCAAAATCGTGTAATTTTTAGATATATTTTTCGTATTCTTATTAATATTACTTTAAGTAATATATATGGAATTGATCAATATTTCACTTATTTATGGTTATTATGGAGTGTAGTTCAGACAATTGACAGAGCAATATGTGGTTCAGACAGTATGAATAGATTGCCAAACTTTAGAGGAAATTGCCAATCTATAGGAGTTACCGGAATGAAATCTGGTAACAACAAATACTAGACAATGGTTGAGTTTATATATGTGTTGGTGTTATTAGAAAAACTGGACGATGTTCTCTTATAGAGTTGAATCTGGTACTGTTGTCTTCAATTGACCGTATTATATGTACAAAATTCAAGTTCATTTGGAATTTTTCAAAGTGTTTTATTCTTCATCTTCTAGTTCTGGGCCTCCGTTTTGGGTGAATGGCCACTGTCTGCGACCGATGCCCATAATGAACTCCAGGATAGGGCTCTTCCGCCCTGAGGAAGATCTCGTCTTTTCTTGAGATGACCTAATCGATGTGGCTGATTTGGTTCGCTTTTGCGAAGGTGTTACGGTACCAGTCTGGTGCACCTGTTTAGATTTGTGGTCAGTGATCGCCGTCCTTTTGTTCAGATTTGTTACTGCTTCGGTGGTAATAGGTATGCTGTTCTGTGTTAAAGTCGCTCCAGTCTTAGTGACCTTATCCGTTTTCTCGTTACCCAGAATGTTGCAGTAGAAGGAATCTATTGAAACTCCAAGTCAGAGGTGATCATCACGTCAGCACTGTGCCTCAAGATATATCCACTACTGTAGGGTTTTTGTTGAAGTCTGTAAGATGTCTCATGGATTGACCACGTTTGGCTGGGCTGGCATTGTCTAATTCTTTCACTGCATCTTTGACCGCCGGAAGCTTGGTCCTGAAACTCGAGCAATATTTACCAGCTGCTATGGCCTTCGTTGATTTTATGCCATCAGCCCAATTGATGACAATGTCGCCGCCTCCGTTTCTGGTAGCGCCTTCGGTTGATCCGTCCGTATACACGGTTGTGTCTGCCTTAGTGCGGTTCATCAACTTCTATCTTCCGTTCAACGTCTGTGGACTCCGGTCGTGATGATTTGCTCTTATGATGTCCTCCTATAGCAATACATCCCAAATAGTATTTTATGGATTTCGTTGCTTCACAGGAAAATATCTAAACGTTGTTTTGAGTATATATTCAACATGCTATGTATTAGGGCCAATTTTATTTCAAGAGGATCATTGAAGCATACTAATCTACAAAGCTAACGCCTTAATTTTCAGGTTGCTTATCTATGAGGGCCACTATAATGGTACAGACCTATCGTTAAGTCTGCAAAAAAATATTTCTTTTTCATAAGTTAATTTTATTACAATTAAATGTCTCTACTCGATTTAAAATGGTGTATTATCAGTTTCTATATAATTTTAGTAGTTTTGGAATTAATTCACCTTGTGCCGTCGAAACTATGACGGTTCCTGATGATATCATGCAGGAGCTTTCTCCATTTTCTACGGTCACGAGCCAGCGTTATCATCTCTATCAAGTTCATTGATAAATATTGATGAGAATTAATTCAGTTACTGAAATCCATACTTCAACATCTATGTATGTGGCCAAAATAATTGGACCTCAATTTCCGACTATTGATAAATGTATTCATATTTGAGCTATCTATGTCATTAGTTGTTGTTTTTACTTGGCACACTAGTAACATATATAGACCAATATGAATACCTAAATTTCAATGAAATTTGATTTTACTATTTCCTTTAGTCAGTTTTTGACACATAACATTTTGAAACAATATTATTTAATTGAAGTTTTCTACAAATTATTAAGCAACTGTCCCTACACAAACTACTGAATTAAAAAAATTTTCAACAAAGTTTTTCTTACGCTGTACCCTGATTTCAAAATTCTTCTTTTTCTGGCTTTTCCCACATTGGGGGGGGGGGTCGCCTGTGCGAAATGCGAATTGCCTCCACATCTTGCGGTCCATTGCATCATCTTCTCGGACTCCCACCTTCTCCATATCTTCACGGATGCAGTCTTCCCATTTCTTTTTTGGGGTTTTCCACGCCTCCTCTTCCCCACCTTCATCTTTCTGACTCTTCTACCCACATAGTACACCTCTCTCCTCACCATCTATCCTGGCAATCGGAGCCTCACCTCCCTTAGTTTTCCTTCTAATTCTCCAATCATCACCCTCTCCCTCACCTTTTCATTTTTCACTTTGTCAAGCCTCATCAGTCCTAAAGACAACCTTAGCATTTTCATGTCTGCCACCTGCATCTTTTCTTCCTTCCCTTTTGTAGTAGTCACTGTCTCCATCCCATACAGCATTGCCGGTCTCACATTTTACCTTTCACCTTGTATGGTACTTTTCTGTCACATATAACACCAGTTATCCTTTTCCATACACCTCATCCGGCTTGTATCCGTTTCTTCACCCCTTTTTTTAGATCCACAATCTATCTGAACTCTTGAACCCAGATATTTGTACTCTTCTACCTTATTGAGCTTTTTTTTACTGTATTTTCACCTCTTCATCCTTTACTGACTTAGGGCTTACTGTCAATTTCAAATACTCCGTTTTCTGCCTGCTAACTCGCATTCCTCAATTTAAAAAAAATCTGAATCAATTGAATCAAGCTTTAACCAAGTAGAATAGACAAAGAAAATACAGGATATAATACACCTAAACTAACTAATATAAAATGCGGTTTTTAATTTAAAATGATTTATAAAAGCATAATTATTCCCAGAAACCTTAATATGGCGAAAGTAATATACATAGATAGTTATAATTAATACCTGTAGATTTGTAGATATAATACATATTGTTTATTTGAGCATGTGTGTGTGTAAGATATTTTACTTGCTGGTAAAATGGTAGAATTAACTGCTTTTATGTTTTGTTTGGGATATAAAGTGGTCGGATTTCGGGACATTTGTTCATTAAAGGCCTCTTTGATTTATTTGAAACCTACATAACGTTACGAAACAAATGTCTTAATTGCCCTTTTTGAAATTTAAAAAATCGTAGAATATTATATGTATTATGGATTTCTTTCTATTTGTTTAAAATAATATATTTATCATATTCTTTTTAGTTTCATATAGATTAAATTAGTTATAATGTATCTAATCAGAATATATTTTAGGAAATAAACTATTTCTTTTATGTCTATTATGGTTGTATGTTGAAAGTGTCTACTAATACTTGAAACGTAATGTATTATGACATGATTTTTTTAAATATTTAATATACATATTGTTTATTTATAATTTTATTCTGTTTTCTATGGGTACACTTTGCAAAAATATTTGAAATTTGCTAATTTCTTATTTCGAGAATATCTGTTGATGTAAGAAGGTGGAGTTCTATAAAATGTTGTAAAGTAAATACTTTTTTTGTTTGAGTTTATGTAACAACTGGAACTCCTTGAAGTGTATAAAAAGTTCATCGTCCAAAATGTATTCAATGAATAAATACATTTAAAAAAATATTTCTGTGTTAAGTAAATATTTCTCTATGGACCTTAGGCTCTAAATATGACTCTCGAAGAATAATCAATTATAAAAATCACTTTTTGCAAACATCCATGAATTAGGCAAACCTCTTCTATCATAAAACAAGCTCTTACAAAGAGTTGTTTCACACAGTGGTCCGTTGCGCACACCTAATTATATTATGATAGAAGTTTGAAAAACTTAGTTTAAATTATAACTACAGTGTTTAAAAATTAGCTAACTATTCAATCAATTGAAACTTGAATTTAACCTCTCCTTGATATCGTTTTTCATAATATTTCTGTGGATTGATTACCTTTGACAAGATTGGTCGACAGATTTTTTTGTTTAGGTGGATTGCCGAACTATAGTGTGATTGAAGTTGTAAAGGAAAGGCCTGTTGCTGATTGTTACTCAACACTCAAATTCTTCCACTTTCACTACTCTGCTGCGTACCCCAGAAGACAGGCAATCATTCCTGTGATCGGATTTTTAATAAGAGGCCCTGCTAAATTGATTTTACTTAGTCTCCTTGCCTATGGCATTTAAGCAAGCAAAGGACTGATTCCAAAACCGATATCTGTCCGATTGACTTGTAAAGAAAATTATCTATTTTATTTAATTAGAGAGTGACTATATAAGGGATACAATATCCGCCGGGACTGTCTTCCTGGTACAAAAACATACCATTAAACATAAATAAATAGCACATTAGACAATAAAAAAACACAAAAAGATTACATGTTACAATACATTTAGAAGTCAAGAAAGAAAGAAAAAAAAAAGTTTTCATAGGTTTTGTATGTTATAACTTTGTCGAGTTTATATTTTTAATATTCTCACTAAGCTGTTTCACTATTGAAATTATAAACTGTGGAGTTATACTTATTTCTTGTACACTTTCTACTTTTCAATTTGAAGGATTCCTATTTTTTAAAATTTATAAATGGTATCTGATCTGTTTTTTTACATAATTTTAATGCGTTTCATCTGTTCTAACCATATCAGTTATTTACATTGTATTTGAGATAAATATTTATATTGTAATTCTTTAGTCTATGATCAACTAGAAATATTTTTTAGTAAAATACCCTTCAAAACCACGATTGAAAACAATGTATAAAAAAGAATATATTCCTCACTCCTGTGGGTTCCGAGTGTCATCACACTAATATGTAAAAAATGAGTTTTCCATCTCGATCTTCTGTATATATACATATCAAGGACTACTATATACTTACCTACATCTTGTTTCCTTTACAGTCTCTTTCCTTTCATGGCTCCCACATACCACCGATAGTGCCAGTAATGGAGATAAAAATGTAGTTATAAATAGGTTAAAGACATATTTTTGTGTGAAGTTAATATTCATTGTTGAACAAAGAGCCCTTACCCCTCCCAATGATTCCCATATAGAGCAATAGTACATAACAGCTTTAATTTTACCAGTTACTTTTCTAGATTTTTTTAAACTTAGAGAAATACATTTTATAATTAATTGAAAGTTGTCTCTTTTTATAAAAAATGGTGAATTACCCTAATACACAATTTCTTTTTGCGGAATATTTGTTCTCTTATGCTGTTTATTCTTGACCTTTGAACATTTTAATAATTTATTTGATAGTAACGGTTTAAAGTTTCTGAAAATAAAGGTACGCACTCATTCAAATCAACACTAATAGTGATATATTTTATATTTATTACGCATTTTGCATAAAATAGCTATCTATTTATGATCGTGTTTGTGCTCTCTTACTCAGTCTGCTTATGTTGTAACAAAACTTATTCCATGATAAAAGTCTTGTTTCATTATAGTAAACCGTCTATTTGTTAAAGTTGATTGGTTTTAGTATCTTTTGAAGAATATCTAACAAGCTATAAAATATTGTTATTTTTTAACCTTGAAGCTTATGGGATTTAATATTGTATTTTGAGAGTAGATTATTGTTGTTATAAAGTATACGTACTGTAGCATACACATCGTAAAACTACCCAATTGTTATATTTGAGTTACGAAACTTTTAGTTTTATATTACGAACATTTCATTGAATTTTTTAATTAGGTAGATAACTTTTGTTAAATCATTTTGGCTTGCAATACTAAAGGAGTCAAAATTTAGCTTTTGTGTTTGCCTTAGTGATAAATATAGAGACTCAAAGCAAAATAACTCTAAAACTCAACAAAGTTTGCAAAGATCTTAACTAAATGTGTTCACAATCCACCAAGACTGATTAACTAGACGTCCGTTGCAGCTTCGCTTGCAAAAGTCTATCTCAACTTAAAAGCGGAGTCCATAATGGCAAGCAACTGTGGTACCTTCTTAGCTAATTCTTTTCGTTTTAACACCTTCTCCAGTTTCCATTTTTAGGCATATGTTGTTATAATTGGTCGCCAATTGTCTATTACACCTGTCTTGATTTTCCACAGGTGTTGATACCTTTGATTTATTTTATACAGAAGCAATTTTAATGAATTTTCCAACGGATTTATTTAAATACGAATGCTGAAAAAATATTTTTTTAACATTTATTCACAGTTTAATCGGCTGTATGATAAAATGAAAATTTGTTGTGAAATTGCACTTAAAATCAAGTAGCTAAAGTACCTTTTAATAATCTGCCAATGTTACATTATCTAAATTTGATTTCTGGATAAATGTTAATTAATATCCGATTGTTCATTTCACAATTAGTTAGTTAGAATTCACTACATATCCAGGCACTCATTGTACTACATATCTGAAAATTTTAAGAACGAGTCACAATAATAAAGCGATTTATTAATCAATAATCAACACAGAAAAATGAATAAATACATCATGAACAAATGCAAAAATGAATTCATATCATTATTAGTCATAAGGATTGACTTGTGCTCCATTCAAATCCACACAATGAGTGTCTGGGTCTGTAGTGAATTCTGACACTCCCTGTATACTAACATGGTACCTACATTTGTATAGGTATACAGTCTAGAAAAAGCTTGTGAGTGGTGCCAGGCTCGGCGCATTTTGGCTGAATATTAATTTCTGTTGGACTTTAAAAAATGCTGTAACTGCCATACAATACGCTGTAAACTGCTTTTAAAAAAATTATCCCGTCATTACCACTGCCATGGTGAAATGAATGAAATGAGAACAATCTCAGCAAAATCTATTTGAAATAAGATTAAAAAACGAGGACACACATCCATATACCTGCATTTATAAATAGATTTATTGTTACTTTATTCCAAATCTTATCAAATCGACAGAAAAAACTCCAAAGGGTATTCATTCTAGGGGTACATCCAGGTTTTTGCGCTAGGTGGTGGGGTGGGAGACCTGAAATGAAATAGACGCAAGCTTTAAGTCAATGTATATTTTGCATAGAAAGTGTTGTATAAAATAATAATTCTATATTAGAATTTTAGATTTATGTAATTATTGTTGAAGATACTAAAAAAAAGTTGAAATCATAATTTTTGTAGTGAATAATAGAAAATATGAAAAAATAGAACAGAATATAGTTACTTAAAAAATGAACACCTGAAAAATATTTAACAACAATTTTATGCAATGCATACTTAGAACAATGAATTTTGCAATGTTATCTTTCTTGGATGTTTCTTGGCATATCTATCAATAACATCATCAATGCGTTGACTGATCTTCGCCTATTGTACTATGCAACGAAATCTTAATGAGACGAATTTGCGCGTTCAACTCCGGCTGCGGTGATATGCAGTGATAATACAACTGTATGTTTGGAAATTAATAAGCGAGTGCATCAGAAATTGTTGCTGGCTTCTCTCGGTTAAAGGTTTTTACCACATGTGTTTCCAAACATCCAGTTCTTGTGTAAAGGTGCTAGGGTCAGGTAAGTTATCTTTGTATAGAGTCAGAATCATATTCAGAATACCTGGAATGTCTTCCTTTGTATTGAGTGACAGTATGAATTTCAAAATGCCAATTGATTTCTTGAAGAGACCATTGAAGCGAAGTGTGAATTGCTGTATGAGGTAATCTAGGAATGACAAAAAGATACACCTACGAATGTATTCTTTTGATAGAAATAATTTTTCCATAGTTGACACTATTGTCGAAGGCTTCAATTATGTGGACTGTTGCACCTTGTAGTTTTACACCGAGACCCTTTGTGTAGTCAAAGAAATGTAAGACGGTCTAGAATGTAGTCATAAACGTGCAATCAGAGAGATTGGAATGTTCTGTAAGATGTTAATTATGTTTACCAGTATAAAAACTGAATAAATGACTGATACTTCTAACTACGGCGTTGTCTTGTTAAACTAGAAAGGGAAATATAAAAATAATTCGTAACAGAATATAGGCACCACCAGATTTTTAGTGGGGCGGCGTCGGACGCGCCCACCCCCTGAATCCGTCACTACAGTGACAACATTTGGACACACTGTTCACTTTCAGATATGCTGTTTCAAAGGTGGACCAGAATGAGGGTAGGTTGAGAAATAAACTTTTTTTTAGATTTAACAGTTAAATAAACAATTTACATAAATTAGGTGTAGCTTCTTCCCTTCTATCTACACTAAAAGTAATCCTTCTTGAGTTATTAACATTTTCATTCCGTAAATGGTAGCCATTTTTTATCAGGACGTCATACACAAAGTCACCAATAAAAGTTTTATTTGCAATGATCCATAGAGTGCAAAACCAAAGAAAAATTCATAGGTAATTTTATTTTTCTACTCCTCATTCCCTCGCACTGTGAGTGATACGATAATGTCAAATTTTGTACATTCGTTCCCAAGGATGGATGTTACTCCAAAGGCATTTTTTTGTAAATTAATTTATGAATTCAATTTTGTTCTTTTGTGCTCTCTGTCCTGCTCGGTCTTCATTTCTTCTAACTTTACAACTTAGAACGTAATTTCCCATTCGAAAATTATAGTGTGATTAGGTAGTTGTGTTGTATAGATATGTTATTTGTTTAAAGTGTGATTGCATTAGCCCTTCATTAATTCACACAAAAAATCATCTGATGGACACAAGGAAGGTATTTCTCTGTGACTACGATGAGTTAACATTTTTTACAATGATATTTCTGTATCCATCTACAAGTGTGCCCCGAATTAGTATTTTAGTAATTACATTTATTTAGTTCTGAATAATCTCGAATAATATGAATCAGAAACCCGGTGGTAATTGCACCATATGAATCCATATTAAAAGAAAGTTACCTTCTGATATAACTTGGATTATCTAAATATAAGGCAAACTGTTATGTTATTATAGAACTGCACATACGTACAGTTTCTTTTATGTGCAGGTATTTTGATTCAGAGGTATTTATTATTTTTTGTTGTTTGTTTGTAATGTTATACTTAGAACCTCGAATACAATAGCTCAGGCAGTTTTATATAAAAAGATTATGTTACCTGTCTCTAGTTGTAGGTAGGTACTCTATCATTCAAAAGTTACGTTGATATATAATTTTTTAAATACGCTAGGCACTGGTTCAAACAAGAACTGTGGCTAACTCTGCCAAAACTCCTTACCTAACTACCAGACTGTGAACACATTAGTGTCGGTGTTCCATTTTCAGAAAACCAACGCCGTTGAAGGAATATTTGTTTCTACAAATCGCTGCCTCCGCGTTGTTCAACCTATTCGTCTATTCGTTGTTGCTATACCGTGATTGTCGTCGGCGTCCACAACATCACAATCTGTAATATATTACCGCAGCATTCTGTGGAGGTATTTGAAATTTAAATCTTGGTATAACTACGAAATATCGCTACTAATATCATTAATTTAAACAGTTTAGTATTTTTTTTAAATAGGTTGATAATGATGTTCTAAACATAACAATTCAGCTGGTTGTCCGACTTATAGCCAGTCCAGTATACTCAAACGGGAACAGAATCGAGGTAATTGTAGTTAGAGAGCAACTACTGCACGTTAGTTAAGCGAGCAGATTGACCAAAACGAGGGCAAACATCGGCAATTGCTGTTTTGTTACATTTCTTGAGGTAAGCTTTTGGTGCTGTTGGTCCTGACCTCATTGTCGAACAAAATTTATTTTAAGAAATATTGATTTTGTAGTTTTCCGAGACGCATGTTCTTTTTAGCTGTTGTCTTGGCCTGAGTGCATTTTTTGTTATAACCAGTTATCATAGTCTTAATAATACGCTAAATATCTTATAATGGCTATATTGGGGCTAAAGAGTCACCCGTTTTTTGGACCCGAATACTGTAGCTTGTTAGAAATTATTAGTCCGAAATGTCAAAACTATATCAAATATCCTTACTTTTCAAAGGTTTAATATATTTCTAAATGAACATTACAGTTTTGTTGTACTATTATAAATTTCGTTTGCCTAAAATCATAATTGGTACCAGTAGCAATGTTTTGGACGAAATAGTGTTCGTTGACATTGTTCCTGGAATAAGACAATATTGACCAACAGTTTTAGTTTTCGGTAAATTTTACATTGATTGTTTCGCTTCTAAAATAATAAAAGTTTAAAAATATATTAAAGACTTATCCCATATAGCAAATCCTTTTTTTGTTATTTCGATTAATTATAATTGTCAAGCTTTTTTGTTTCTCTTAAATAGGAATACTGGAAAAGACATTGTACGAATATGTTGTATTTAGACATTAAGTATTAAAGTTTTTCTGATATGAAGCTTCGGCCACGTTTAATCGAATAAGTCAAATTGTATTCTTAAACAAATGTAGTTTGTCCTTCTAATTTACTAATAGTACCCAAGACATTAATTGAAATAACTATGTAAGACTACATACAATACAGGAACTGAAAGCTAAAATTGTCATTTGAAAAATCAAACAAATTTTCAGAAAATTCAGCTTTTCGGAATAGCGTGCGAAAATTTGATACGTGGCCTTTCTAGACTGCTTGCAATGGTCCAAAAGTAATGGGTTTAAATTTGCCATTATCTTTCACAAAATAACAGATTCTGATTCTACTCAGGGATGAGTTTTCTCACGCGGATTTTGCATTTTTGTTTAAAAATTAAATTTGTAAATTGGTTAAAAAGTTACAGTGGGTAGGGCTTGTCACGGTTTGGGCCCCTCCAAATTTATGTTTCCCCGAACTTTTTTTTATTAATCGAACTTATCCTTGACTACTGAAATGGGTAATATATTAATTATTGATGTTGTAATTTGCTTACTTGAGCATTTTATGCGGAAAAATAATGGTTTACTATTGATCTCTTATAGAGCAAAACGTTACATTCTAGAAATTATATCTCATAATTATAGCAACTAAAAATATTTAATTTACACAGAGAACATTACATTTTTCCATAAACTTTAATTAATAATAACTAAGTTTGTTTTTTTTTAATTTGAAATGGATTTTATTTTTGATTATTTTTCTTAAAAAAATCTTGCTGTTTCAGAAGTCTATAACCTGAAAATTATAATAATTGTTTTATATTTGATTAAACCATTAAACCAGTGTTGTGTAGCAACTCTATGTTCAAAACCATTAGGCATCCGCTCCATCATTGACAAAGAAAGGATGAAGTTTTAAAAAAAATAAAAACACTAACTCAAAAAGTGCAAGAATTATAGTGGTAAAATCTTATAGCTTGTTTTCTTGTTAATTTGGACATTTCGGTACCTAATCTAAGATCTGAAATTTGTGTTTTGTCTGATTTTGTTTCAAACAGAGAATGGCTTAGTTTTCAATTATTATACCCATCCATAATATTTGGTTTCGCTGATATAGGAGTAGGCGTACAAAATATAGGCTACGGTTCATATTTTCGGGTTTTGACACCAAAGTTTTGTGCTCAATGATTGTTACAAAATCTATTTGACACAAAAGGGAGATATTAATTTTTATTTATTTGACTCGTTTCAATTTGATAAGAATATCACTAAATTTGAAAGGAGTCAATAGTTAAAAATGAAGATGAATACCGCCCCCGTCTCCCTCCCCCGTCGAAGTTTGTTCTATACCTTTTTTGCCTATATTTTTGTATATTTTCATTCCATCCACTTCTATCTGTACCTGGATCAGGCTGAAATTTGATACACATGCATCTTGGAATGTTTAGTATAAACAATATTGTGTTTTTAGGGGGAGGGGAGAAATTGATAAGTTCACTAGGAACTAAGTAATACATAAATTCATAAGAATTTAAAAAAATATATTTTGGCCAAAATTAATTAAATGAATGACTGTAAAATCCAAAAAATAATATCTTTAAAAATTAGAATTAGGAAACTTTTAGGAATAATGTATTAGAAGATTGAATGTCTTACATTTCTGGTTGGTCTATAAAATGTTTTTTTTCTTCAAAAGTGAATTTTATTTAAATTAAATGATTTAAAATGGTTTAATATTATTTTCTAGATGATTTTTAGTGGTTTTGGAATTAATTCAGTCACTAAAATTGGATTTCAGAAAAATCTATTTTTTGTATCAACCAGATGTCCGGTACCCAAAATCACTGAACTTTAAAGTCTGACTTTGAATAAAGCTATGGCCTTATAGATGGAGAATAAATATGTCAAATATGAAGGAATTTCAATATTTTATATTTTTTAGGTTTAAGGAAATTAAATTCAACCTTTTACTAAATAAATAGATACATATGACAATGAATACCTATTCCAAAGTAAGATGTTAGCAGGATGATCAGGGAATGAAAATAAGTATTAAAAGATTGTTGTATGCAGGTATGCCGGTAATTTCTATAATGTGGTTTGAATTTTCAATACTATTACAATTAAAGTGGAACACAAAGTTTATTGTTGGGGGGGTCCAAAAAGGACCCATTTTTTAAATTGGAAATTGCATCAATTTGTACAACCGCTTATATTTTATAAAACTTATTTACCAAACAGCAAAAGGGTGCATTTTACGGCAACCGGGAGGGTTTGCCCCCCCCCCCCCCTATTTCTATTGGAGATTCACTGCAGCATAGTTTTTTTTTAATTATTTGCATAGGCTTTGTCCAGTTAAGAAATAGTTTTTCATTTTAAAATAAGTTAAAAAATTATGTATTCATATGATTTATTCACTATCATATCATTTACAAAGGAAGTAGATATATGCATTCTCAGTGTCAATACTTCGTATGGCCTCCATTGG
>JAUYWI010052790.1:0-17708 GCA_034780595.1 Parotoplana pacifica
AATAAAGGGTACTGTGGGGGGTGGGGGGCAGTCACCGATCTTACTCTTTCTAGAAAAGTGATAAAACATTTATATGTTGAAATTGTCAATTTCTTTCGGGGTTGTATTTTTTTTTCTTTTTAAAAAGGCTTCTTTTTTCTACTAATTTTTATACGAAATCTAAATTTGTTATAAATCGTGACTGAGGCTGCATCAGATTTTAAATTTTATAACTTTTAATGATGACTATTTTCTAAAATATAGTTTTTGGAGATACACGTTAGTTCATCCCGGTTCTATATGCAATCTTTTTCAACCCATTGTTTCCTGTATTTTACAGAGTTCTCGTACCTGAATGGATGGATACATTTCCAATTGTTATTTCTATCATTGTAGAACGCTGCGCGAATAATTCCGACTTTCTTGGTGACGTGATATACCGATGGGAAATCTATGCCAGAAATCAAACTTCCGATTCTATGCTCAAACTATTTTTAAAAGTATGTTCAAATTCTGTCAATTTTCCGCTTTTGAAATCTGCACATTGTACTACAATTGAAAAAATATTTTAGAGGTTCCTTTTATTTGGATAAGTTTGATTGAAATTTCGGTTGATTATATTTAAACGATATAATTGTAAATACATAAATGCCGAATTATTTCTAATAAAATTACGTTTTATTTCACGTTTAAATTACACAATTAAATATTAAGATTAATGACTAATATTCTTTCCTTTTGCTTTGAGTACTAGAATGTATCTAATAATATGTATCTCGCTGAAATATGCAACTGAATTAGTTAAAAGTCAATAATTCATTCTATTTTTTATATTAAATGTTATTGTTGCTACCCTATAAATTCAAATATTATTGGAAACTCGACATGGTTGCTACTATAATTAGGAAAGTGTAATGTTATAAATGTTTATGTCTTTCATTGGCTTTTTCAAAAGTGTTTATCGGACGTTGCCTATCGTCTGGATTCAGAACTGCAACAAATATATTAAGTATACGCTCAGTCTAAGACAAAATAAAGTATCCGATGAAAATACTACTTTACTTTTCAAAGGTATACATCTGTGAATGAAATATAACATAGATAGATTTATTTACAGATTTTTATACATTAACCAGAAAGTTTTATCCTCCATAAAATCATTCTGATCTCATAGATAGTGTACATGTAGATTTACATTTCAATAATTTTGTTGAGGTATCTACATAAACATCCTGAATATTAATACATAATGTGGTGTTCAGCGTTCATCTGTGTTCAGTTTGTATATATGTTGGTGGCGTAATCCCTTCGTGGTCCACAAAGGGGGAGGGAGGTAATACCCCTCCCTGTCGAAAATAGGAAACTGCTCGAAAATAATTTAACCGATTGGAATGAAATTTGGTATCAGTGTACTAAATTCTCGAACGGCAATTTTGATTTAAGAAAATTTGACCTCTGACCGCCCCCCCCAGACAAGGTCACATGATTGTTCTCTGAAAAATCGAATTTAGGCCGAAAATGAATTTTTACAAAAAGAACAATTCTGAAGCCAAAATTAATAAAATTGATTAATATTTGGTAGATATGCATATTACAAACACTTAATTGTACCGTGTTTTTTTTAAATATTGATTTTGTCTAAGAGTCGATAATTTATGCGTTGATTTTTTTAAACCCAGGAGGAAAGAAAATTTCATAGAAAAATAATTACCCCCACAAAGTTATGAAATATTTTCTGCCCAAATTGGGCCATTTCTCAAAATCCTTTATATAGGCCCCGGCAAAACAATCGTTTTTTATTTAAGGTTTATACTAATGATTACAATGTTACAACATATCAATAGATTACAATAGATTAAAGTTCACAAATTTACACCACATAATTACGATTGTTGTTGACTAAAGCTGAAAGATCCTCTTTGAGGCATTCAAATTTCTTGGCTAATTTGTTGTTGGTAACATCTCCAGTTTTCCTAAATTTGGTTGGCACCAGCAAAATTTATTCCACGTCGAGACGTTTCATAGTTTCTAAATATGTAGCGATCCATGAGGTTGGTGTCGGGGGAATATGGTGGTTGTTGCAGCAAAGATATGTTTTGGTGGCAACTGCTCTCGAAATTGTTTCATAGATATCCATAGTGTATTTTCATAGACTATAACATTAATCTATTGATATTGTTGTAAACATTGTAATCATTAATATTTACCTTGACTAAATTAACAATTATTTTTGCATGAGACTATATTTAGATAGGAAAAATTGGAAATTTGATTTACTCATAAAATGAGAATAATTCATTAACATATTTTCAAATATTTCCTATTAATGTGCCAAGTAAAAATATCCTAACTCAAGTTGAGGTCCACTGAGTTTGTGCCCAGACTCAAACAATGCATCAAAAATGGAATTTTTTAAAATTCTATTTTAGTGACTGAATTTAATCAAACACCAATAAAAGTGATTTAGAAAGTGAAGTCATTATAAGCTATTATAAACCATTTGGGATGATCTAATTGCTTCAGAAAACAGTTAGTTTAAAAAAATCAGTTGTGACGGTCCGACCCTAAACTGTTGGCCCTCATATCTCAGGAACTATAAAAATGAGCCATCTCAAGATTAAATACCTTGTTTTAGATAACTTCTGAATTCTAAATCTCAGGTTTCATCAAAATAGGATGTTTCAATCCCTACACACCGACAAACTTTTTTCTTTGGTCGATGAATCTTCGTAGGTACCTGTGTACTGAATTTCAGCCCAATCGAATCAGGGCAAATATGAACTCCTAGGGGGGATAATTCCTCCACCCCTGCAACCACGAGGTATTTTTTTAGGTGTGACAACTGGAGGTTAATATGTTTTTCATTTTGTGTTTATCCTATTTAGAAAATGGGTTGTCCGTTACCTTTCTAAATGGAGTTTTTTTTTTATTTAAGAGGGTACGACCAGTTCATAGGCAATGCTGGTGACAAAATAATACAATTTATAACTAGTTGTATTTCGAAAATTATTTTGTTAGCCATTCATAATCATGACTTATATGTAGTCATAGTGATCATACATTATTATCTGTGATAAATCATCTTTGAAAACTGCATCAGTATATTAACACCATTTTTCAAAACTGCTTTTTACATAGCGGATAAATATTTTAAAGAATTAAAACAATTAAAGTAAATGTGTATTCATTTCAATTTCAATTTTCTGTCAGTAATAGGTTGAAATACGGCGGTTATATGAACAATAATAGAATATCACTCTATATGGAACTGTGTTATGCTTGTAAAATGATCTCTTTGAAGATAGTTACACCTGCAAATTTATCTAAGAAAAGGGCGTGGGAAAGAATTATTGAAAGTTTGGATTAAAGTTAGTTAACAGTATGAAAATTAACTAGCATAAGGAGAAATGTTCCAAATAATAATCAATTTTATTAAACTATAGAATAATATCTAATGAATTTTGTACATAGTTGTGGTATGAATTAGCTTTGGGTGGAGCTTTAAGACACAACCTCAACGTCAGAATGAACAAAGAATTAAAAGACCTGATCATGGAGAAAAAGAGGAAACACTTGACTAAATTTGTTTAAAATAGGAATGAAGACACCAACCAACACTGAGAAGTTGTAGAAGACTCTCAGTAAAGGGTCCAGTGAAGATAGCGCCAATGAAGTCTTAGTTGTGAATGGTGTGGTCCTGATTTCTAATAAAGCTAAAGCGAGTAGCTTCATCCAACAGTATCAAGATGATAGTATGGTCAGAGTCGTGAAAAGGGAAAAGGGAAGCGAAAAGAAAAACATGATTTCTTAGGATTACAAAATAGAGGACGAAACTGACGTGAACTTTACCCTCGAAGAATTGAACGCCGCTATTGACAAAATTGAAGAAACAAAGAAATTGGGATAATGATTATATCCAACCGGCCACATCTTAATTCCGAAAGTAACGGTGTCGTTCTCGACGAATGGAAGAAGACTATCATTGTTCCTATTCTATTAGGGATATAGCTGAACAAGAGAGAATCCTAAAGACCTGTTTTTACTTCTGTCCTGGTTAAGACCTAGGAGAGAATGATTATGGATAGACGGGTGCACTAGGTAGAGAAAAACACGAAGATTAACCACTGTCAGGCAGGTTTTCAAAAACTCATGGAATATGGTGGAACAAGTCACTAGACTCTCCCAAGATATCCAAGATGGGATTGAGCAGAGCACACCTCTCTTACCGTGTTAGAGTCTGGAGACCTAAACTGCTGGAACACATGATGAATGAGAAGCATCCCAGTAAGATGACCGCTTAGCGAGAGTTAAGATCAATGAGGAAGTGAGCAAATGGAAACCCAAGGTTTACCCAAGGTGCAGTGAGTTCTTCGGTGCTGGGAGGAGTGGAAAGAGGAGGACGTCTCTTACAGTAGATTCGCCGATGATATCATTCTGTAAAACCAGGATCGCAAGGTGGAAGCGCTACTGATCGTTTTGAAAGAGCAGCCAGCAAGACCAGTGAATAGGCCGACAGCATCATTGTTGAGTTGAATAGGAACAAATCTGAGGCCTGCCTTTTTCGACTAGCCCAACCGGCAAAGCAAAGAACTCAAGATTACCATGAAAGGTGTTGACATCCCTGTAAAAAAATGACCTTTTTGGTAATCACTTTCGATTGTAATATAAATTTCAAATCACAAGAGGAGAATGTGGATATCAAGTGGTAGTTGTCTGTTTTCTGGTACGTCTTGGCTCCCAGCGAGTGTCTTTGATAGGCTGGAAAGGGCACAAAGAAAAGTCCTCAGGAGTATCACTGGACTGACAATGACAACACAAAAGGAGTATGTTTATAAAGAGGCCCAAGTAGCCCATTCGCGTAGAAGCCAAGAGAATAGCTATATGGCTTATGAGAAGGCTCTTAGTGGCAAAGTTGTCTGCCCCTTCGAGACATTTGTTAGTAATAAGGTTGTGAGTCACTTTTGAGAAATTGAATGAAGGATTTACTATCCAGATGAAGTTGTGGTCGTTCTTGGAAACACAACTAAGGGTTTAGTTGATAGCAGTCAACTTAACACGAAAGCTAGTACTAAAGTTTCCGGCTGACCAACGAAAGACTCATTTGGTATCCAGAATCGACAGATAAATAATGGGGTCAACGTTCCAGTGACATGACCACATCTTCAAGCAATATGCCAGTTCAGCTGCTGAGTATGCTTTAGGGGTGTGGGGCAACCTTTTCACTGATTCAACTATCAATAAATTGGATACAGCTGATCACCAAGTCATTCGCTCTATTAATGGATGCCTCTCTTTCACTCCCATTAACAGTTTTTGATCTTACAAACATCGAAACTATCAGCTTCGAGAGAGCCCTGTTAAAACCACGGAAACCAATACTATCAAATAAAGACACTGGAGGTAATAAGAGAAACATTTGAAATCAAATCCCCCATCGAGAACAAATTATCTGCTCCTTTGAATTGGTGAAACCCTCATAAATTCCATGAAGACCTTCTTGTCCCTTGTCTTAGATCTGAACCGGAGACTCAAAAAAAAGAAAGCGGACGAAACCATTAACAGTTTCAAAGACATCGAAATTGACTCTACACGGACTGCTCTATTAACATTTCAGATCATGTTAGAGGTGGCTCACTGTTGCTGGTTTGCTGAAAGTACAGCCATCGAAGTAGCTATCAGCTGGTTTACTACGACCAACTACTAAACGTTACTGACTCAAAGGCTACCACTATGAAACTTAAAGTGGTTCTGATGATCAAGATGATGGCCCCACGTCGAACACCTGGGGTCAGCTTTTGAGTATGAAATCTAAGAACATCACTTTTCAATGGGTTCCTGTTCATTGCGAGATCACTGGCAATGAGAAGGCTGACAAGTTAGCACTTCCTCTACCTCTGTCTACGATGGTTTAACCTTCCATCAAAACTGTTTGGAGCCACCACGGACGACCTCAAGAACATCCTCAACAACCATTTTCTGGAGTCGTTTATCCGGTGAACATGGAGGCTCTCGGGCCTCTCTGGGCAATGGAGCTTTAAGAAACTTTGCTTTAGGCAAGCTAGAAGAAGATAGCTCAGAACCACTGTGTATTATCTCTCGATCGGGTCTGATTTCTTCACCAGAGGATTAGTATTAGTGTTGTTGAAAAGTCAGAATTGGCATACCGACCCATTTTAACGACTTTCTTCATTTCATTTCATTTGATCAAATTGACTCCACGAAATGCCATCGCTGCTACCACGCCAAAGAAGATACAAATCACATTATTTTTCATTGCTCTGCGTACGATCAATTCCACATCAAATTTCTGGGCTACCTGCCTTACAACAACATTTCAATATTTATTTAGAATTTATCTATGTCTTTTCATAGACAACAATTATTTCACGTTTAGAATTAAATTATCATTTAACTATAAGATTTAATTTCTCTAGTTCTCAATAATTAGTTGTTTAACCTACCTAATTTCAGAAACGAATTTTTGTTCACCCTATTGTCAACCCTGCGGACGAAGTCGAGGTGGACTTGCTAGCCCATCAGTGTATTACCGAAGTATTTGAGGGAGTGATTCCCCTAGTGGACTCAATGGCGATACGCCTGTGCGCACTTCGCTCAAGCTCCGAGGAAGGTGACAATCAAGCAGCCCTTCGAATTCTTCCACGTTGTTGGCGAGATCGTGTTTCCGTAGACCAAGTGGCGTCGCTGGCAACTCAATTTCAAAGCTGGTCGCAGCATCGCCTTCATTTGGACTTCATAGAAACCTGTCGTCAAGCCGAATTCTTTGGTGCCTGCCTTTTTCAAGTTGCTGTAAGTTATTTTTTTAATGTTTTATATGTTATTATAAACAATTACACCTAAAACTTTCCGCCACTGCGCGGCCATTTTACTATTTGAAAAATTGTTTATTTTTATAGCTGTGTTGCTTCAACCTGCGATTTTTCGTTTTTTATGTTTCCTACAATTTTGTATATATACATATGTATTATGTGCATAATTTTTGTGGTATATTTTATTATACCCTGGATAACAGTGCTAATGGAATTTTATTTTGAACTAATAAAAACCGATGTAATTTTTTCCTACTAAAAGCGCAGGAACTGTGTATGGTGTTAGTACTGTCGAAGGCTTGCAAGATTATAATTTTTTGTTTTAATTTTGTATGTTTGTCTGCGGTAAAGATTTCATTCTACATTTAATATTCTGCTCTATTTGTCCAAAGTATTAAATTGGCAGAGTTAAATCATTATTGTTGCCATTCACTTTACTAATTTTTTTATTGAGAAATCGGAATTTCTAAGTACACTGCTGCTAATAATATGGTAGCTAATAAATTTAATTTTTGATTGTTCTGTTGAAATAAGAATTTATTGATTAGTTTATGAAATTTTCAATATCCAGGCATGTTCAGTCTGATTAGAGACTTTTATATTAATAATTAAAATCGTTCATATCGGTTTTTATTGTCAGACTAGTTTTTTATTTTTATTACTCCCCTAATAATGCTACCTGTTATCCCTGCCTTCATTATTCGTGATTATTATTTATTGCATCACAACACATTTTTTATGGTTCATACAAAATGTATGTACGTATCCACGTTACTTATTTTACTGAGAGATTATTGTTATCATTTTTTCAGCAACAAATCTCCAATTTATGGCCTGTTAATATACTATTAGCTATCAACCAACATGGCATTCATTTGCTGAAAACGGGGGAGAGTTATGTAAGTCTATAAAACTACACGTTTATTTAATATTATATTTGTCCGAAACGATTTTCTTTATTTTTTGACAAACTTGTTGTCCCAAAAATATGAAAAATGCTATACCTATTGATATCTCAGTATGCCAGCGGTTTGTAGATGTCCTATTGGTTTGTGCCATTTAAGTAGGCCTAGTAAATCGACTGTCTGTGCAATCTGAATATATATATATATATGTATATACATCATTTTGTCATAAAACGTCAACCCCAGACTGGCAACCGGCTAACTTGTCCTTAATTACCTGCATAAGTATCGTCGCCGCTGAGAGACATTTTATCCTTAAATTTTTAATCATAATTTTTATTACTAATTTTTATATCTCTAGGTATCGCAATTTTTATTCTGGAATCTTATTGATACTGAAAACATAATATCTATTCGGAGAAGGTTGGATAAAACAAGAGTGAGAAATCAAATGACGAAAATGTTAATATTTTTGTAGGATAATTAGTTTAAGTTTCTTTTAACAAAATTTATCCGATACACAATAATTTGTGGAGTCTAGAATAGTCAAAGCTTTCCTCTTCATACTTTAGTTATTTGCGTTCATTTTTGCCTAAAGAAAATTAAATATGAAAACATTATACGTTGTCATTTTTGTAAAATAGAAATATCGGTTCACATACTGAAATTATTCATGTCATTCAAGTGCTAATTCTATCTGAATAAATCAAATCCCTTTGATATCTTAGAAACTTTTGTAAAAATGTCACTGTATTTTATACGAATCAGTGAATTTATAAAATATAACTGTAGGTGTTCCTAACCTATAGGTACAACTTTATTATGTGATATTTTCACCAAATATGTTCCTATTTATATTCAACTGAAACAAAAATCGAAATAAATGCATTGAATTCTTTTATAAAAGACGATTTTATTGTACAGAATCTGAGGTATTAATAGATTATGAAATTTATAATCATGTCGAATTTTTTTGTTAAAGTTTTTTACCTACATTATCTAGGTACACCTATCTTTAAAATATTGTACCTGACTTTTTAATATAAACAGAGTAATAATGCCCTTTTTATCTATCGGTGAAAGAATTGTTTTAACAATGTGTTTACTATTTACCACACCTAGAAGTGTTCTTTTGCATGAAATAGTTGTGTAGGCGTGAGCAGGAGCTTTTATGTAATACCTACAAATAGTTTTTTTAATAATAAAGAATTAATTCATTTTGTATCGAAGACAATAGAAAAACTGCTGGGTTTACATCAACATAGAAAGTACATTGTCTAGAATATATGAATGTGATTATGACCTAAAAGTCACATCAATATTTATTCTTTTCTTATACAATTTTACATCATCAGTCAGATAGCTAACTATACGTTGTATACAGTGATATTTTCCCAGATAGTTGCAGTCCATAAAGAATCACAAGTACTAAATTTCAGCTTGATTAGTCAGTCGTGTTGTTTTGAGATTTGGCATTTTTGTATTTTTATTCTCCAACATGTGGGTGAATTACGACCAGCCACTCCTTATAATTAATTGGATAACAACCCAATACAAAATATATTATCGGATTTCCTTGTATTTAGTTATTTGAAATATATAGCAACGGTTTTATTTAAACCAATTTAGTTTTCATTTTCACATAATACATATATTGATTTTTGTAAAAATATTTTGAGTTAATTGATGGAATTGAAAAAAATAGTTACAGATTGTTTGAAAAAATTAATTTGCCGATTGATTCAAGTTTGACATTGTACCAAAAATTAATTTTTTTTGTACAGTTTATTTAAAATATTGTCATTTTGGTGTAGAATGGATAAAATATATTAATTTAAATAGTTATTAAAATGAAGAAGTATATATCAGTATACATATTTAGTGAAAATTAATCATTTTATGTGTTAGCTATGTTTGCATGACTAAATCAAAAATAGATTATAAACTCAATATTGAAACAAAATGTGTTAATTGATAAAATTTTTGTTTTTGAGATAGGTACATTTTATCAAAATTTGACGTCACTGACAATGTTCAACTTATTTAGCCGGATGACGTCATCAATTTCCTATCGCATACAAATTTTATATGTCGATGGATCGTCCCAGAAAGTTATTTATGACATTTCAACGATGATGTTTCCGAAGATATCTAAGACTCTGTTTCTAGTTATATTTTAGCTGTCAAAATTTCTCATGATAGTAGTGCAGTTGTTTTAAAATTAGTAGGTTGTTAAAACCGCTGTTTTTCGGTAAGTTCCTCGTGGGTTTTGGAATATTTATTTTAGATAAAACACTAATAAAACATCTGCTCTAAGATAGTACAAGCGACAATAGTAACGTAAAATGTAAAAAAAAGTAGCTATTGGCAGCATTAGTTTCAAGCAATTTAGAAGTGTTATATTTGTGCTGCAGATGCCAATTTTCATAGTTTGCACCGTCATGTTGCTTGCAGTAATTATTATTATTAAAATATATGTATAACTTGATATAAAGCTAATAATAAAAATAAAAGAATGATCTTGAAATAAAAGGAAACACCAGGAGAGTTTGGACATGGAAAATTTATCTAGCTTGTGACCTAGCAAAAAAATACAGTTAAAATTAATTAAAAAAAACTGTTCTAAAAATCTTAACTTTTATTTTAATCTACTTTGTACTTGGTTACTGTTGCTATAGATATTAAAATTAGATGTATAATAGCCACCAAAAAAATTATTTGTGCGTCCAACATACTCAATTTTTTCTACTCAACATACTCAATTTTTCTACTCAAGACTGAAAAATTGTGATATTTGATTTCAGACGTAATAAAAAATAAACAACCATTTTTTTCAAATGCTGTACATCAAAACCGGATATCAACGAATATCCAAGGAACTCATACATAATATTTTACTTCCTTAGATTTAAAGCAGATTTTTTTAATTTACAGTTTTCACATTAAGACTATGCTTATTGATTTTATTTCTAGGAAATTTTGGCTTCATATCACTATTCAAAAATCTCCAGTTTCAATACCGAGGCTCGAGTTGTTTTGGTGATTGTTCTTAAATCTTCTAGAAGTGAACGTCTTATTTTCAGGACGAAACAAGTATGTTGAAGTCATATATACGATACAGTTGCTATGATTAAGTGCATACCAATTCATAATCACACTTTGTGAAACCTAATTTTTCTAAATCATACATTATTCAATCTTTTTTAATCATTTATTATTATTTACGAAGTCAAATTTCAAAACTAAAAATGACTCTTTTGAAAATATTTATTGAAAATATATTCAAAACTGCTTATTTCAAAATGGATTATTTACCTACTCAAAGTGCAAAGACAATGAATACCTGATAGACGGGCACATCACTCCATCCTAATATTAATTTTTTTCCATGGAGAGATTATGCTAAATGAGAAGAATCCCTAGCTGCCCTATGAATTTTCGGGGGTAGGCCATCAGGGCCTTGGCATATCTTGATAATTGACATTTATCAGTTTGCATACTTCCCAATATTTTTGAATTTGAAATTTTTGAAAATAATATTGGTTATTGATTTTTAGGTAAAATTTTGTTGATTTTATTTTTTTAATGACTAAAATTCACTAAACTTTTACTCTAATAATCAATTAATGACATGTGGTACTTTCAAAACCCATTAAAAGCATAGTATTAGAGGATTAGGTTTCTCACTATGTTTTGGGGTTCTATCTATCTTGTTCTCTGGCTTTTGGCAAGACCATGTCTCCATTTTGTTCATTGTTTCCCTATTACGTGCCAATTCCTCCAGATCTGAATATGACACTTTCACAAGATCCTTCACATGTTTTCCTTGGTTTGCCTTGGGTTAAAGGGTCCGTTTAGATGTTAAAAAAATGTATTAGAATATTCGTGCGAGAGAATTCAGTACACTGATGCTCAATTACAAGTAGACATGTTAGGACATTTTTGAGCAATCTGAACATATGTGCTAGGGCATTGTGTTGGTACCCACGAAATCTTAGAAGGGTTACAAAGCTTGATATTTAACTGACACCTAACCAAATTTTGACTTTAGAAACTTTAACCAAACAACAACTTGGGTCAGAATGTGATTTGTTTGATATACTCACTTGTATGTAAATATGTGCATACAAATGAGTATATTCTTCTTCTTCTTCTTCCTAGACGTTTTTTTGACTCGGTTCAGCATCCTACCATTTTTGTCATTTATTGTTGTCCTTGTTCGAATTTCACTGCTAACCATAACTTCTGTCTTCGTAGTGTTAATTTTCAGACCTTTTCTTTTCCATTCCTATGTACTTGCCAATGTATCCACTTTTCTTGCAGTTCTGTTTCGTTTTCGTCCATTATCACTAAGTCATCTCCAAAAGGAGCTCCATTAATAGTCCTTTTCTGAACTCTTCACTGATGACGTCTAAAACTATTGCAAAGAGAAATGGCCTTGGTGTAAGCCTACATCGATATTGAACTTTTCTGTTGTACCATAGCATGTTTTTACTACTGTCCTGACCTGATGGTGTATTGCTTATACTACTCTAATTATTTTCTCAGGCACTTGTTTCTTTCCTAGATTCCAGTAAACTAGTTCTCTGGGCACTCGGTCGTAAGCTTTTATAGCGTACATGTCACATTTTGACTCAAATTGTATTTGTTTCTAAAATCTGAAATTTTAAGTTTTGGTCTAAACTTTATGATCTAAGAGTACCTATATAAATTCATTTCGAAGAAATAAACAATTTGATAAGCAATACTATACATTTTATTACTTTTATTTAGACAACGCAAATTGCCTACTTGATACGTGACTATATGCTCCAACTGAAGTTACTGCCAGAGTCTGCAGCCACACAACTGCAAGGACCCCTGTCCACAGATGGCCAAACACACCGCAGAGGCCGGTCCCTCTTGAAGACTTCCAAATCGATGGAGTCAACAAGTCAGGTATCGGTTGAGATGGATGGAGTGAGTAATGAAGGCGTTCCCAGTGGCGTTTGTAACAACCAAAACGATGTCACGGGAAGTGACAGTCCATCCACATCTCAGCATCAAGTTCTTGTCTCCACATCCGCCCCCAATCGACGCTCACGATCGATGCCTCGTTCTGTTCAGCGCCAACCTAGCAATACCACACATATGCAACCAAAAGCCAATCATCAGCCGTGTGTAATTCAGACGGCGACCACCAATGTGGATTCACCGATTTGTAGCTCTTCTGCAGATACTACTGGCTCTACAAGTAGTGATTGTGCCCATCTAGACCTAACACCAGTACAGGGAGGTGACAATCAATCCTCCTCTTCCACCGTTTTTGCCTCGGCTAGTGGCAGTAATGGCCGTGGCAGGCGAGCTACACCTTTGATGAAACAACGCTCTCATAACACCTCGGATGGCATCGCTGACTTGGACGATAATGAATCTATTGAACTACTTTCTTTCAATCGTCAGCAACGATCTAATTTGGCGCGTCCCTCCCCGCCAAATGGGGGCTGGCGCGTTGCTAAAGAGCAGAGACGGTTACTTGCGGAGAACCACTTTAGTGATTCTGATGATGACATACATGATGTTGGTGGCTATAGCAACAGCACAAAGAACAATAACAATATCCAATACAATAGTCGCAATTATCATCACCATAACAACGAGGATGACAATGATGGCATTGATAGTGACGTCACGCCGCCTTTGTTAACTGATCAGCTAGCTGGCAAGTTGACTCTTCACTCACCCGCGCCTTCTCCCCCTGCCTCTGGGAATAGGGTACAGCATAGTGTGACTGTGCATCAACAAAGTCCCCACCTCCAGGGATCGAATCAGAATCGTCGTAGTGCCAGTGGTAGTCGAGAGCCTCACAGTCGAAAAGCGAGTCGATCCCCCAATCGGTCAGCCACCACCACGCCACCAGCCCGAAAGCGTGGTGGTTCTCCAGGGACTGGAGTTCCTACACCTGCCACTAGTAGGGAAAAACTCAGTCCAGGGAAGACCTTTCGTAATGAAACCGGCAAATTAGAAACCTCACTATAGCGATGAACAAGTTAATATATTAAAATTAAAATTAAAATAAACATTTTAATATTGTCAGGGATTATTTGTAATCTAATTGTTGCCAGTTTGTGCATTACTAGTACTATAGAGTAAGGTATTCCTTTAGGTATGATTAATATCGATTAGTAGCTACTGAAAAACGGATTGTCTGTTTTTTTAAAATAACGAATATAATGTTATAAGAATGTTATGAGATGCTGAAGATTGTTTTCAATTATCTATAAATTTTGTTGCGCCCATGACTATTATTTTGTATTTTAATAAATAGTAATTAATGCATCATTGTTTCTATTCGTTCGATTTAACCCTTAACGTATTTATTAACCAAAATTGATTATTGCTTTATTTACACAATGATGATAATTTATATTATTAAATTGAAATATCCAGATACACTGTGTTTATCATTGTTACTTTGGAGTTCATGCTAAATTTTCAACGAGATAATTATAAAAGTGCTAATATAAAATTTAAATAGTCTGCTCAGGTGTGTTTGTTGGTCGATATATTTAAAGAAAAGTTCACGTCTTTCATTATAATTAAAATGTGATTTATTTATAAACAAAACTTTCTTGCTCCATATTTAATTATATACTACTTTTAGTAGTATATGTGAGATATTATGTATAATAACTTATTTTGGTGAATCAAAATTACATTACTTTTTTATCTCATTTTATAACAATTTTCTAGTATTATACAATCATATATTATAACTCTCATAATCTGTTAAATAATATACGTATTATTATTTAGTTCATAGCAATTAAATGTTTTTGATTGTATAAAACGACTTAACGAAGATATACTCTGTCAAATGTGTCTACTAGATACATTTATTATGGCTATTATTATGTTTATTCCTATTTAGTATTATAAATATTCTCTAGTAATTCTTTCTACTATGCGGTCTGTAAATAAAAATATTCTTTCCACTCAAATGCATTGTTTATACGACATACATAACCAAACACTCAACTTGTTAATTAAAAAAGAAATAATTTTATGTCGTTTGATCTGAACTTTTTGTGTAGATATAGGAATTTAATTATTGTATATATTGTACCGAATACCTGCCCATTTACTGCTTGTATTTGATAGCCTTAGTTTGAATTAACTATTCTTATTTTTCATATTACTACCTACTTATCTACACTGTGTGCGCCAAATAAATTATCAGTAATCATAATTTATTGAAAACTTCATAAATCCTTTTTCAAACCTTGCCAACACATGAAGCCCTACCTATACTTATCTAATAGTCTTATATTATTTGTAAGATTTTAGTAGCCCTATTTTAATATAAGTACACAGTTAATATAATCACAAAGATGTTTGATATTGATTGAATTTGTGATTGATTGTGTGACTTGATTTTCAAATATCTACTTCATCTTTCTCATTATTCTCGTGAGATAAAAATTCAGCTGAATATAAAAAAAGATGTATTGTTGAATGGATAGAACATTTATCAATTCAATACATGGATCAACGTAAATTAACTGCACAAATCAAATTATAAATTTACTTTTGTTATATCAACAAACAATTGGGTAAGCCAATGAAGCAATATGGTTTTGAAACCTATTTAGTCTGTCATTGAACATCTTTGAATAATTTAATCAGGATAACTTAAAATCATGCTTTTTTTAATAACATGTTATCAATTTAGTTGATGTTGGGTATCTTGAAGTATTAAATTCCTAAGTCTTTATAGAATTTCATGATAAAGTATTGTTATAAAACTCGTGGAAATATACAGGAAACACTTTGACTAAAATCACTTATGAAAATGAAAATTAGGCGCGACCTAGGTTTCGGTGTATTTTTAAATCTTTTTTCAACATTAAAATTATGAATAAAAGATACATTAATTTAATTATTACAGAATTATAGATTATCAATTAAGGGATATCTATCACCTATACATTATTATTATTTACAGAAATATAATGGGAATTAATAACAATTTTTTATACAAAAATATCGAAAAGGCAATTAGAAAAATCGATAATGAAATAAATAGAAGTCATTGAATATTAGAATAATATATTCATTGTTTTCTAATTGAGGACTATATAAATTTGTGCGTAAGTCATCAAAATTAGGTTAGGATAAATTATGTAAAAGCTTATGTGTGTAATGTCCAGAACTGGTCTAATTGCCTTGATGGTTTATTAGGCCTGTAAGTATGTAATATTCCTAGTTAAATGGAATGATTTCATTTAGAGAAATAGAACACGGTTGGTCGAAAATTTAGTTCAAATATATTAGCCCAAACTTTTTTAAAACAAAAATAATATTACTCTGGTAACAAAATAAGGTAGATATTTTTTTTAAAAGTTTGTTCATGCCTATTTTTAGTGACGACATAATAGTTCAAAATGGAGGTCTATAAACCGAAACTAAGTATTTTAGAGCATACATAGAGATAGGAAATAAACGCAAGAAAAAGATATATGTATATTAGAAGTTAGTATGACTAATAAGGGTTCTTGAGATATTCGGTTTTGGTATAAATCACTTTACTAATTACCACTATCATGGTATTTTCATAAAGCTATGACAACATAACTAAAGAAATCTTATTTTTGTTTACTTACATCCCAAAGAAAGGGCGCGCATAGATTTTGAATTCCTAATACTATAAATTATGCATGCAGATTAGAGTTTTATGAAGAAAAATTATTTTAAATTTAGCTAAATATCATAGCACACAAACGAAAGGCTATCTCTTTACTTTGTATAAGGAAAATAAAAAGATGTGTTTGATAAATGCCAAGCAACAGGGGCTTTGGATGATCGTCTGCTTTGTGCTCTCTGTTCCAATTGTCGATCCATTCTAAGTGAATGTGATCAGGGTATTTTTAAACAATCTATAGTTTTATTTGACCATTTACTTATTGGGCAGAATAGACATATCCCGACTCGTGCATTGCCAATATTGTGTATGAATACTTGGAGGGGCACTGTTCTTCCATCTCGAACAAACCTGTACCAAAAATAATGTTCCAACCATTACAATTGTTGTTTCTTCAACAACTTCATTAAAACCAAAACCACTACAATTGTGTAGCTTTTGTCTTAGCATTTTAGCTAGAGGTAAGCACCTTCAATGTACTATAGGTTCAAGAAATGAAAATATCCATGTTGCATCTGCTGGTTAACCAAAAAGCAAAGAAAAACATCGGCTTTAAGAGATAACATTTTATCCAGTAGGTCAAATTAGCTACTATTGTCCACATCTACAGGAAATATTCTTTCTCTATAAACAGATATCTTTGGACACTACTAACGATGCTAATCCAGCTCCTTTGTATAACCAATTTGATAACAATATCAAACAAAAATATGACCAAGAAGATGGTTGCGATCCCATCACGATTCTTAATCATTTTAGCAAATTCATTTCTGAATTATTTCAACAGGTTTTCAACAACACAATTGAATGCCTACATTCAGTATCCAAAAATCAAATTGAAAAATTTTGGTTTATTCCGATTAATTTAGGGAACAGCATTGCTTCTATACAAAACAGCATTAATAATCATAACAATCCTCGCACACTCGAAGACTGGGTCTGTAGCGCTTGTTTTCAATCTGGCAAAATGTTCGCTCAATATGAAAACTCCAAAATAAATTCTGTTTCAAATGATTTGTTTCAAACAAATAAGTTGATGTGAAGAAATGATAACGAAAGGCCATTAGTTTTATGGCTTTAATCAACAACATAGCAAGGTAATAAAAGTGAAAGTATCATTCATAGAGTAACACTAAATCTATAAAACACCAATGCAATGAATAAAGATAGTGTAGAGCATAAAGTAATAAATATACAGAAATGCGACTCTAGCTGGAGGTGCATGCAGTTTTATATCTATTAATTGTCCTCAATAGAAAAAGTAATTATATATAAAATATTCATAATCATCATACCATTACATAAATTGAACAATTT